>CAUYQU010074556.1:0-17497 GCA_963574635.1 Cheracebus regulus
AGTGTGGCGATTCCTCAAAGACCTAGAGATAGAAATTTTATTTGACCCAGCAATCCCATTACTGGGTATATACCCGAAGGATTATAAATCATTCTATTATAGACACAGGCACAGGTATGTTCACTGTAGCACTGTTTACAATAGCAAAGACTTGGAACCAACCCAAATGCCCATTGATGATAGACTGGACAGGGAAAATGTGGCACATATACACCATGGAATACTATGCAGCCATCAAAAATGATGAGTTCGTGTCCTTTTGTAGGGACATGGATGAATCTGGAAACCATCATTCTCAGCAAACTGACACACAAACAGAAAACCAAACACCACATGTACTCACTCATAGGCGGGTGTTGAACAATGAGAACACATGGACATAGCAAGTGGAGCATCACACAGAGGGGTCTGTTTGGGGGGGACTAGGGGAGGGACAGTGGGGGTAGGGAGTTGGGGAGGGATAACATGGGGGGAAATGCCAGATATAAGTGAATGGGATGGAGGCACCAAACCATATATATATATATATATATATATATATATATATATATATATATGTATAAATAAGTTTAAAAAAAGAGAAGTCAAAAAAGGAAAATGATACTATCTTAGCACAGCAAAAGAACTGCCATCTAGTTTTATTCTCAATTTTTTGTTTTTCTGCTTCTCAAATTTTCTTAGAAGTGGTTTTAAATTCTGGTACAAATTACTTGTTATCTGTGTGACCGTAAGCAGGTTGCTTTACTTGGGTTGTCAATCATAAAATGAAGATTTTATTACCCATCTATAGTTGTGTGGTTGAAAGAGTAAAGTGAGGTCATGTGCAACACCTAGCACAGCAGTTTAACAAAAAATTTCAAGTGACATGAAACCATCATCATGGATTCAGAAATATACTATACAAAACATCACCTTGTTTGTTGACGATTTAAAAGATAAACAAGGTTTTGCACAGCACTGCATTATCCATGCATGAGACACACTGCTCATTGCTAACCTCCATATGACAACTTATGTCTCTTGCTTCTTATGAAACCATCTTTGAAGTTAGGGCAGTATCAGACACCCCAGAAATACGTGAAGCTATATTTGAGTTCGGTGAATGATTTTATACAAATGCCCTGAAGCGAAGCCTCCAGGACATGCCTTAGAAGCTATCCACTCACCATTTTAGAAATGCATGTGGTTATTTTTGGTCAATCCTAAGTAATGTTTGCTCCAAGGAGCATCTTGTTTCCTTTAATTAGTATTCTGAGTAATGCCTTATGTTCTGATAGCCTGTCCTGTAACAGGCATGACTGTAAGGAGTGAGAGGGCAATTCATTCAGACTGGCTTCTGTTAGAACTGGCTGCTGGAAACAATGCCAGCAATTTTATTTTTGGTCTATTAGTAAAATGACAGCACTAATTCATTTCACAGTGAAACCAAACAGCTGTCAGATGGCAGTGAGCAGAATCGTGCACACATTAGAATTTAGATATGCTGAGTAGGATTTTTCCACTGATACCATGTTCTACTGTAATGAGCTCCAAGTCCCCCCAAATGGGGCATGTGGCTCTCCTGGTGAATTTGCCCCCCAGAATAGTGCAATTCAGACAAAACACGCTCTTTGCAATTGGGCTTCCAGTTGTGAATTCAACACACTCAAAGAGACACAATATAGGGAAATATAAATGACAATTAGATGATTCATGAAACTCAACTTTTTCTTCCCAACCTCCTAAAAATGATACCCTAAGAGCCACAGATGTCTGATAAATCTTCTACTCATCATCCTCTGGGCAATAATTAGATGGGAACAAGGAATTTGATTAGTTGGCACTGAAGTTCATTCTAAGAAGTCTAAGGAGCACACAGTCCTGTCTTCTGCAGGCATATGAGCTTCTGAGATGGGTAAGACACTCACACCCAGGAAGGTGACAGAAGGCTGAGATTGGCCACACAACAGGAAGCAGACACTCCTCCCGGCCGTGACTTACACAAAAACTACACACACAAAATGTTAAATAAGCTTTGATGTCCAAATGATGCCAGAGAATATATTCTTTGTCAACTAAGAAAAAATTAATTTACTCAAATTCCTGAGTCATCTGATGTTTGATGAAGGTGACTAACAAAGTTGTCCTGTCATTTACTGCAAAGCTACTCAGTGGCCACCATAAATACAGCTCCTACTGAGGGCCACTTACTTTTTCTATTGTACACTGAGAAAGTAGGTTAAATAATAAGGCCAAGTTGACCTAGAAGACAAGAGTATCTTGTTTCCTAAAGAAGAAAAATGTTCTCACTTTTGGGTTGGGATTCCACACTATGGCAATGGGTCACCTGTCTTTGTAAATAAAGATTTATTGAAACACAGCCAAGCTCACTCAGGTATTATCTACGGTGCTTTCACACTGTAGCAGCAGATTTGAGTAGTTACCACAGACACCAGATAAGCAGCAAATCCAAAAATATTTAACTCTGGCCCTTTATTAAAAAAAGTTTACCAGTCCTCTTTAGAGTGAACACCCTTGAATTCCAGCTCTTCTATGCCACTGGATGTCAATGGAACATTTTAAAAAATGACCGTATCTTTTAGTGTAACTTCATAGGAATAAAATCCCTGCTATAATATGTATGGGATGAAATGAAACCATACATAATAACATTTCTTTAAAAACTGTCAATTGTTACTATGAGTCTGGTTTAACAGGCTATAAGGTATCTTGTATTACGGTTGCGGAAAATGGAAACAAATTAAATGTGTTGAAAACAAATCAAAAGTATGTTGTAAAACGTTAATATTACATATAATATTGTAAGGCAATAAATTTCATTGTACTGTGTTGTATTTTTACAGTGTTTCAATTCAGAGTATAGATATCTTATGCTAATTTTATATAGTAATTTATAAATAAAATGATACCTCACTTAAATTTCCAGGAATTTCAGTATAAAGTATATTGAAACTCACTGTAATACAAGTTAATTAGTGTTCTTGTCTTTGTGAACTTAATATAAATATAAATTTGTTATCATTATACTCATAAAAAGCTGTCGTTTTTCCAGGATTCATGCATCTCAGCATTCCTTTAAAAGAAGTCAAGTAAACACATAAATTTTGATATGTCAGTATTGTAGCATATGGCAAGGTTTTGAGCAAGTGTGAAAGTCTTTAAAAATGAAAAATCAGATGTGGAATGTTGAAAGCTCATCTTTATGAGTTAAGATGGATAACACATCCAAAGCTGAAATGTGTTCAGCATCTTATTCCTGCACAAAGTCTCCCATTTGTTTCCCTCCTACACCCAGCACAATCACAGGAGAAAACAGAAAGTCCCCACACACCAGCTGTCCACTTACTCACCCTCCGCCCCTTCCCAAATGTAGCTTTCCATTCCATTATTCTAATATTTAAAAGCATGTTTTACAAAAAATATATGCTTGATTGGAAAACAAAATGGAAGCTTAGAAGATACATATGATTAAAATGACTACAACACTTAGTCAGATGTATACAAATCAGTGTTGCAAGCTGACAGCCCCGAGTCTGCCATTTCTCCTTCGTGGATGGTGGTTCTGCCCTCTCCCCAGAGGGTATGAAAACATAGAAGGTTATATTATGAAAAAAAACAGTCAAAAATGTCTTTGAGGAAGTTACTTAAGACAAACTGGGAAGCTATCTGGAAAGGGCGTATCATCCTCTACTGTCAAGAAAGAGGCATTTTATCCTACTAAAGAAGGATTCTCCATGATGAGATTTTAAAGAAAAGAATTGGGAGAATACAAAGAATTGCATGAGTTATAAACTGTCTTTTGTAGCTTAATTTTACTTCTGTATCACATGCTTCTTATCAATTCTTGGACACAATCCTACTTAGCTTTACATTACTCTGATTTGAACAAAGGAATGAAATGTGAAAGAAGCAATTAAAATAAGAAATATCTGATAATGGAAAATGTGCTCTATATGACACCTTTTCAAGTTTATCAATGAAATCAATAGTTCCTTTTGTTGAAACCAAGAATAAGCCCATAGGTGACCAACTCTCAGAATATAAACTTTGCTGAGGTCAACGATATATCTGTTGTTCAGGTGAGGCTATCGATTGCTGTATTCTGGCTTCATATAAAGAAAAAGAAATGCACAATAAAGGTGGAAACTTTTTAGACTAAGATATACATTGAAAAATATACTTAGAAACACACGCTTGTTTGATCCTCAGTAAACCATCAACCTTCGGTAGCAAGAACGTGAAAAATAATAAATTCACATGTTGCAGTCAAATTCACAAATGGAGATGAACAGTGAATTCTTTGTAGACTGATTTAAGAACTCGGAAAATAAAACAAATATTTGTATCACTTTTTGTCATTTGGGTGAACATTTGGTATTGAATTTATTGGATAGCAGACAGTGAAGTTTTTTAAAGCTTAGCATCTACATTAATTATATTTAATGTACTATATCTATCGTTTACAAAATGACTTTCAAAGGGCAAATTTAAAACAAAATTATCTACAAAATAAAAATGAATTTGATTTATGAAACTATAATGTAATTTTACTATAATTTAAATACTTAATGTTTATTTCCAGTGTTCTTGGCTTTCTTTAAGTCAATGTATGTCAATGTTTTTTTCTTCTCTTAATCCAAATCTATTTCATTCTCTCACATCTTCTCTTGGAATTGCCTCAAACTAACAAAAGATAATCTACCCTTTTTCAGTGAATTTCACCCCATACTCCTAAGTCATTTTAGAGCAGAGACAAAACAACAGCAAGAATGCCTATGTACCTGAGGTGGAATTCGAGAATCTTAAAAATGTAACCCAAACCATAATACGTAACTTTCCAGCTCATCATAAATTCAGAACATGCCACTCGACACTTCAGCAGGGGTGAATTTGTTCTCTGCACTCTGACTTCGAAGAACACAGATTCATCATTATTTGGCTACTTTTTTTATTATTATTTTTTTAACACATAAACCAGATAAAGAGACAAAGCATAGAGAAGGAGAAGGTGGGACAGAGGTAGACAGAGGCTTCCCAAGAATAAGATGGCAAAGAGAACTTTAGCACAAAATGAGAGGGGTGTTAAGTGTTACAGGAGAATGTCATCTCATCCATAACTTGGAAGAAAGAACCATACTGCATATTCTCTGAGGCCATCTTCTAGGCCAATCTAGGTCAAATGGAAGAAGAAATTAAAAGTTTTCTAAACCAGGTACTGAATCCAACAATTTAGATCACTAATTCTGTGAGCCTCATGACAACTCTCTAAGGTAGGTACTATTTTTCATTTTACAAGTAAAAACAAGTTGAGGTAATGAGGGCTTAGTCCCCAGCCCACAGTCACACTCACAGTGACTGGGAAACTGGATTGAACACACACCTCAGAATCCATGGCCTTATCCACGTGTAAACATTTAAATTAATTTACCTTAAAACTTTGCATTTTTAGTGTCCAAATAGTATATAGTCAATATTTGATGGTGTTTAAACAGAAAGTCATCTAATTTCTAGTTACTGTAAAAGAAAGAGATTACAAAAAATCATGCAGTGTCATTTTTGCTTATAAAATTCATTTTAAATAACGACCAATTTTTTTTGTTTTCAATCATTTTCTGAGATTACATATTATCAAATGTAATGTATATGCATATAAACTTGGACAAAATTACCTCTGACACAAGAGAGTATTGGGAAAAAAAAATCGATAAAAAGGAAAAAAATCTTGGGAGTGAAGTGGGTACAGAGAATACAATTTAAATTATGATTAAGATGCAAAATATTAAATGCAAGTGGAATAACTCATGAGTTGGGAACCCCATCTGCAGTGGTTTGGATATGGTTTGTCTCCATCAAAACTTATGTCAAAGTTTAAGTGTCAATCAAATAAGGTTGGGAGGTAGGGGCCTTAGAGGCAATTAGGTCAATAAGATCAATGAATGTCTTTCTCTCCAGACTAGATTTGTTCCAGCAGGACTAGGTTAGTTCTTAACACAGTGGGCTGTTATGAAGTGAGGTCACCCCTGTGTCTCCCCTCTTGTGCATGCATGCTTCTCCTCTCGTTTCTCCACCGTGTGATAGCACTCTCCCCCACCCCCATTATGAGGCATCCCAAGGTCCTCTCCAAAAGTGACCACCTGATCTTCAACCTCCCAACCTCCATAACCATGACATACACCTCTTTCCTTTATAAAGTACTCAGTCTCAAGTAAGATGGGAACACAAAATAAACTGGGAAACCCATCAAGTACAAATATTAATACGTATTTAGTTACTGAAAAATGATTCTGAAACTGGCTCTTTCATGGAATCACCTCGCCCTTTACTACATTCCTTGTAGACAAGTGACTATTTCTGTGAGTAGATTTCTAACAAGAACACCTTGTTTTCTCTTATTAAAAAAAATCAGCTACAGTGCTGGTTTTAGGATTCATTAACTTAACCATCTGAAAAACAAAGCATAGTGAAGGACTTTTAATTACTTGGTTCTATATTTCATTCAAATTTTAATTAAGAGTTAAGAGATCCACTTAAAATATTAATTTCCACATCATCATCAGACATTTCTCACTCTATAAAGTTCATTATTTAATTTTTTCTGTGCACATTGCAATGAGCGGAATAACAGTTATTTGGAAAAAAATACAGCAATCTCTTTTTCTGGTCATTCCATTCTTCTTAAAAGTAATTTATTTTCACAATTCACATATTCTCTTGCACTTTTCTGAACATTCATAAAAGCATACATATGTATGCTATGTATTTGTACATATAAACATATAAGAATGCACACATATGTGCACAGTCATATACCTATGCAGGTATTTTTATTTCTATCTTTACCAAAACGGAATCATATTGCATTCTTTCACTTTAATGTACCATTCACATCTCTTGAGATCAATACATAAAGGACTAAAAGGAATTATTTTTAGTAGTATTAAACTTTAAAGAAAATGTTCTTATGATGCTTGATGGGAAGTACACAGCAACATAGCAAGGAGTGTGTGTGCATGTGCATGTATACCTGTGTGTGTGTAGCCAGGGCAAATGATTACCTAAATATCTCAGTGTACCTCTGATACAGTTTGGATATTTGTCAATGTGCAAAGCTCATGTTGAATTGTCATCTCCAAAATTGAAGGTGGGGCCTGGTAGGAGGTGGTTAGATCATGAGGGGTGGATTTCTCAGGAATAGTTGAACATCATCCCCTCGGTACTCTCCTGGACACCATGAAAAAGGTTCATCAAAAGTTAACTGAAAAGTGTGTGGCACCTCTCACTCCTTCTCCCGCTTCTGCTTTTGCCTTGTGTTGCACCAGCTCCTCCCTTGCCTTCCACCATGACTGGAAGCTTCCTGAGGCCTCACCAGAAGCCTGGCAGATACCAAGGCCATGCTTCCTGTCCAGCCTGCAGAACCGTGAGTCAATTACACCTATTTTCTTTGTAAATTACCCAGTCTCCAGTATTTCTTTATATTAATACAAGAATGGGCTAATATGGCCTCACAAATGGAATTTATCTTAATGAATAAGCAATGGTCTCTTTCAATTGAATCAGAAACTAGATTTTGTGATGCTGAGAGAAGATTCATTGACAGGGTTAAATGTATGTTAATTAAGTTCACATAACCAACATATAAAGACAACATGTAAAATAAAGTTCATAGGAATTAGACTATTTACACTGATATGACAGCTTTTTTTTTAAATCACTCTAGACCTATATGTGAAGGCAAACTGTAATGGAAGGATGCCTGCTTGAATAAGGAATTCAGAACAAGAAAAAATAAGGCCTAAGATAACTGACAACAATCAGATTAAAGAAAAGCTGATGCCTCAGGTTAACAGGGCTTATACTACCAATGGACAGAGGCCATTTCTACCTTTTCATTAGTTATGAAATATGTGACAACTTGAAGTTTATAAAATATTCTTCCAGAAAAACACATACAAAGTTGTGCATATATTTTCACAGCTTCACAGACAGAGATATTTCGTGACCCTCAAACTAAGAAAGTTGGATCTGTAGAATATGAATAGCCTCACAGTGGACCAGAACAATTAGAGTTAACATCCTATATTCACACTCATCCCAGGGTAGGTTGTTGAGTTGACTGCAACCATCAGACCATCAGGCTACAACTGTGAGCTGGCTAAGATTCCCTTTTCTTGAGGCTGATCCTAAATGAGGCACATTCTTCTTGGGCAATGTGCTTTTACAAGGTTCACGGGGCTGCCCAGACCAATTCTATCATTCATTTTTTAATCAGACACATTAGAAGTTACAGGTAGCATGTAAGCCTTGTTAGATTGGCTAAATTTGTTTCTTTACTATAGTTCAGTATCTCTCTTGTCATCACTTGATTGTTTTAAAGTTATACTTTCAGAGGACAATTATATCTCTACTATATCCTTGCTTTTAGAAGATGTTAGTGTTGATGTACTCACAGCAATAATTCTTTTAAAAAATTGTTTTATTATAGCAAGAATGCTTAGTATGAGATCTACCCTTATAACAAATGTTTAACTGCACAAGACATTATTGTGGAGTATACATGCAATGGTGTGCCGCTGATCCCTAGGACTTACCCAGTCAGTGTTTTCAAATGTCATTGAACAAAGTTTGATTAGTGGTTCTAATATAGCTAGTGTTTAAAACCCCTGCAAATGGAGGACTAAGGAGAGATTTCGACAGATTCTGGCAACAAAGCCTAGAGAAGCAAAGGTGAGGACCCTAGTTCTACTTGTTACCAAATGAGGAAGGAGTATGTTTGCAGAAAGGATACAGGGGTTTACCAGTCTAAGTTACGCAATTACCCCAGAGGAAAGTAATCGTGGAAATGTTGCATTTGTTTCAAGCTCCCTAATTGTTATAAATCTAAAACAGGGTTCCAGTGTAGGCTAATGGAAAGCCAGCTGCTGCTCCCGCGCTAGCACCTTGTTTAAAAGGAAGCATTTCTATCCTGCCAGGTGCATCATGCATGCTGCACGCTTTAATTCAGGTGGCGTTTGGGTAATCACTTCAAGGGAGAAATAAATCAGTGCTGACATTCTAAATAAAGCTTTGAGCTTGAAGGGTAATAATCTAGCTGCTCTTTCTAAATCCAGATCTATAGGTGTTAAAGGAAAGAAAATTCTGCTTGAGAGATGTGTCAGAGGAAAATGCCACATGTATTCAGCCAACGGAGGGACACCCTGGTAACAGGAAGCCCCACCCAACCTTAGTGTTAATCACTTCCTGAAACCTGAAGAAAAGGTCTCTGTGGCAGCCAAGATTCACTTTTCTCTGGTGAAAATTCAAAGAATATATGAAAGTGTTGGCCCTTTTCTTCCATAAAATAAATGTTCAATGGATTAATCAATACTACTCACTCATTTTCTGTTTGTGAGGATTACAATTCAAGTCCTATACTGAGCAAAAATTTTAAGAGGATGTGCTTATTTACAGTTTGTAAGCCATAAACTACGATCCTTATTGTGGATCATATAATCTCTTTATCTTTAAATCAGGTCAGTGATTTTTTTTTAGAAACTTCTGCATGAGTCAGTGTGTTCACTAGAGAGAATATCAAATTCAAATTTTCAGTTGTGATACTGGTAGTTTTCCTTTTAGGTTTTGAGGAAAGGAATATGAACTACTAGGTAAGGTAGAGGTAAGTGTAGATTTTTATCAAAAATATTTTCGAATATTTCACATGGGCCAAGTGTCAAGGATTCAAATTTTCCTTAATTATTGCCCTCAAAGGTACAAAGAGAAATGATCCATAGAGGAGGCATATGAGGTGCCACCTACTGGCTTCCATGCAGTGCTGTGAGAATTCAGAACTCATTTAATCCATGTGCTGCCTTCTGCCTGCATGTATTTTGGGACACTGTAACTATCACTTAAAAGCCAAACGGTGATAAACTGTCACATAGAAGCATATGCAAACAAAAATGCTATACTGTATTTCATTGTCCAGTGAAAGTAATTCAGCCTTTTTGTAAAGGATCTCACAGCATAAGTTTTCTATTGCAAGTATAAAACAACATAAACTCAACTTCCTAACCTTGAGATAGGGCAGAAGGGCTCAGCTCTAGGCTCTCTCAGCTCCCAAGAACCCAGGCTCAGGATCATCTCCCTTTGCTCCCCACTAAACTCAGCCTCCATCAACTCCACCTCGCTTCTGCCTCCCCTCTTGCTGTAAACCACACTGCTGAGTATTCTCTAAGACGGCCATCTGTTTGCCTCCATACTTCTACAGGTGTTGCTCCTCACTCAGAAAGATCCTTCTATTGTCTGTCTTCCTTGAGAACTTCTATTCAGGGTTTGGCACAAAGCAGGCGTTTAGTACGTGTGCTTTAAGAACACGTCCTTCAGGTTGTGGCCCAAGCGTCCACTCTGTGATGGTCTCTGCCTGGCCCACATAGACCTGGTCTTTCCCTTCCTCTTTTGCCCTCTCTTGAAAAGGTGGCATGACTACTGAGTCACACCAAATTACACTAATATTCTCCTGGATTGTTTCGTTCTCTTCCACTAGTCACTGAGAATAAACACTGTTCATCTCATCTCTGTGTTTCTGTAACTTAACTCAGTACTGTGTCTCTGGTAGAGACCCCATGAATGCTGAGTAAATAAATGAGAGAAGAAATGAATGAGCAAATCTGTGTATCCACTTACACATTGTGTGTGCATATGTAAGTATGGACAGCCATATGTGTGTGGGAACATGTGTATAGATGTGTGCATTTCTGAGTGTATATTTGTGTATGTGTGTTTACATGAACTTAAATATACAAGAGGAAACAATGAGTGAGCATTGCAGCTTCTGTGATACGTAGACGTGTGGATAATTTCTGCTTTCATTACCTAGCAGCTATTGGATCTTGGGAAGCTAAAATACTGTAGTTTACTACTTCACTTTCTCTATCTGATAGGTCACCTTACTTCACTTAGACAATTTCTGTGAAGATTTAATAAGAAAAGTCAGGTATGAGCTCTACACTGTCCAAGGCATGTCTGTCTATCTACCTACCTACAAACCAACAAATCTAGCTACCTAACCATCCAATCATTCTCTGTCTGTCTGTCTATCTATCTATCTATCGGTCGGTCATCTATCTACCTACACATCTGTCCATTTTAAATCCATCCATAACCTATATATCCATTTATCCACTCTGTCTACCTACACTATCATCCATTTTTTCATCATCCATCCATCTGTCTATTCATATGCACTTTAATGAGTAGAACACAATGTTATAATTGATAGAATGATTTTAAGACAATAACAAACATAAAAGAATTCCTTTAGATTTCATTGAATTTCTTAGACCATATTCATGGGGAAATGCTTTTCCCACTCCAACCAATAAGCTATTTTATTTATATGAAAAATACTTTTCTACCATAAGCACAATTTTGCTATTTAGTATTACTGAATTCCTCCTCACTATACCTCCAGCATTTATTCATTAAAATATTTGATACTCTCAGATTCTTAGAGATTTTATGCACAAAATTTAAAACAGATTTATTTACAGATGGCCCCTTGTGAAGCTGAGGCAAATGTTGAATATGTAAAATTAGTACATTATAATTAACATGTGACACGTGTTTGCGTTTAACTATTTTCTCCTTTTCAACTACCGTATCAGTCATGATATTTAAAGGAATCTTAATACAAATAGGTTCCTTTGCTTTAATCAGCTTTGCTTTAATCAGTAATCCAATTTAACTTTTCTTCTGCCTTGTCATTTTATTATAAATATCTGTATCAAAATGCGTAATTTCATTCAGATTTATTTCAAAATCCTGCCATCCCATGAATAAAGCTTTTGCCGACTGTTACAAAAAAAATTGTGTCCAATCTATAGACTTGTCTTACGCTGTGGAGAAATATTCTATACAAAACAAGTATTGATTCTAGTTAATAAATATTGAAGTCACTATTTTGATTCAAAGTTGGTGCTTCCTATCCAAAAATGAGCTGTATTATGTACAAAAATTTTCCACAAGCTACTAGATCATAAAGAATATAACTTAAAAGAAACTTTACAAAAAGAACTAAAAAGTCAACCTAAATTACAGTATATAATTCATGAAAGCAAGATTTTAAAAATATAATCAGTATTTAAATTATTGAAGTCCCTGTATAAAGATTTTACCAAATAGTTTATAAAACCTTTGAAATGGCATTCATAATAAAAATGTGCACTGAAATTGATAAAAAAAAATACATACTTAGACTTAAGAACCAAAATAACAAACATTTTGAGTCCAAGAGTTTTGATAATAGACTCATTCATGTTTCTGATCGTTAGCTTACATTTTTACTAATAAGAAAAACCATTATAAAAGAGATGAATTCCTTTTTAAAACCTACAGAGAAAAACAAAACAAAACATAGAAAGTCCATCAGTGTGAGAGGCTCTCTGGGGCACAGTTTTTAGGTAACTGTATATTGCCGAGTCCGTATGTTTTCGTCAGGGTCCTCAAGTCTAATACTTGTCAGCCTTTGTCTCATGTCAATTTTCTGACCTACTACTGTTTTTCTTTAAACAAAGGTAAGCATGATGACAAAATAATATTTTCTTAATATTTAAGATTTTGATAATAGAAGACAGAAATACAGAAATATATGAAATTTATACATAGAAATTCAAAATTGAGCACATGTAATTTTAATAGTATCTCTCTCATTGTAAATTCTATGTAATCCTAATATTTTCTGTTATAAACTTATCAGTTATGCAAATTTGTTGGTTTGCAATGAAAACTAATGTCCAAATATAGAACTAGCAAGTAAAATCTTACAAGAACACTGCATTAAGTTAGTAACTATAATTGTATTCTGTATTTAGCAGTTAAAAATGGATTAATTTTAATCTATACACTTGATTGCTAAGGCTTGCTAAGGTCTATATTCAGAAAGTAATAAACTGTAAATAATCACCATTAGTTTAAGTTTTATCAATGTTCCCATTGGATTTCCAGAGTTAATTCAATGACTGAAAATGTTAATTATAATATTTTAATTTATTCTTTCCATACTCATTATGTAGCTTAATATTTCCATTTATGAATAATAATTTATGTAAATAATGCCATTTCCAAAATACTGCCAGAAAACACTTGAGTTCAGTGTCCAGATTCTGTGTGTTTCCAAGGTGATCATGTTTACACAGCTCTTAGAAGTTTGGAAGACTTTTCTCATTTCAAGCCAGTACATTTCAATTAAAAATTTATACAGCTATCCAGTAATACTACCTAATTCTAGTTTTAATTGAAAGAAAATAATCTGAGTTCATTTTAACATAAAAGATCATTTTATATCTAAATCCAGTTACCTTTACAGGTCTTGGACAATACATCAATATTTTATTCTATTATTTGACTCATACAAATTACTTGATGAGTCAAATAACAGGATACTTGGGCAGTCTCTTCTAAAATAAAAACTAACAGGAAAGAAGGAAATCTGAGTCATCAGAAAAAGAATTTTTTAATTCTAAAGCAACTTGAGGTATTTTTCTGACCACTATAATTGATCCTGCTTCACACACATATGAATAGGTATATTGGCTTATTTTATGCACTCTTAGTAAAATCCCATGACATTGCCTTGGTAAGTTACAGTTGTCTAAAGTTTATGGCTCAAGTGTTTGGTACTTGCAATAAAAATTGCTATGAAAGCTCTCCTCTCCTCTAGATCAATTTTCTTTTATCTTCCACTTAAGACTATAACTGCTAATTTTTTTCCAGATAATACACACTTATTTTTGCAGGAGACCTTTAAGCTAACTGATAAATAATTTTAACATATAGATATTAAATACTGGATACAATTTTGGTTTAGTCAACAGCACCTTTTTAATAGGTTTTTATTTTTCTTTAAATGTAGGTTTGTCTTTACTTGTAAACATCATACTATACAATCACCATTTAAAATCTAAGTATCACAAAAATATTTTCTACATAGCCACATTAAAAAAATAAATACAGGTAACTTAACTTATGGTCCTATTCCATTTTCTAGTAAGTTTTCCAGTTGGTCTTTTGGAGTGACACAGAAATATTTTTCCAACATAGACAATCTTGCCCTGTATTTTTTATTATACCATCCTGACCACCAGTAAAGCCAACAACAGCCCAGAAATATATGATAGAATTATTCATGTGGCAATCTCTCAGCAGCAACAGAGTTTTCACAACATTAATTTTGGGAATCTAGCAACACTTGTTTTCAACTATCAACTTTATGGGGGGGGGGCGGTGGGGCAGGGGAAATTGTCAAGTTTTCTAAAATGTGAAACCATTATGTATGTTCTGAACAAATATCGTATGTTAACTGGACAAAGTATGTTTCACATAGAGCTGGTATGGACTGCTTTAGAGATGCTTTTGTAATATTCTAAAAAAAAAAATGAAGTTACGGGAAATTAGGGTTTATATGAAGTGATACATTGATAAAATCAAAACTGAAAGCTAATAACATCCATTGATCTGAAATTGGCCTGCTGCTTTCCAAAGATTAACTCATTCCTCGATAGTAACATACTTAAAAGTGACAGACCCTTTCCAGCCACTGATGCTGGCTTATGCACAAATGCCGTGGCCTGCAAGACGCTAGAGGTGACATTACACACCATTCTCAGCATGATTCCACACATACCTTTAACTGAAAGGATAAACTGGTTTGTTCCCATGTCTCTGCAAAGAGAACCTTCTAACTACAGCCAAACTCATCTGCACAAACCACAAGTAGATTTTAACTTTCCACAAAATATCATTTTTGCCCAACAGAGAATTCCGAATAAGAATATATAACTTGTGACTTAGCGTAGAACGACATCCAAAGTAAACAATGTGTGTTATAAATCGGGATTGGTTTATACCTCTATCCATAGATTGCTTTATAAGTTTACAGACTCCAGAGTTTGTGTTAAAGACAATAGCTCTTGTATTACATGTAAAACAAAATTTAAAATCTCCAGCAAAACAATACTAAGGTAGATACGCCTCAGCCTTTAAAGTATTACTAGTTCAATTTCTTAAAGCCTAATACTTAAAAAGATAATTTCCTTTTCCAAAGTTCTATCTCAGCTTTTTTTAAAAAAAATCTGCCAAAAGCTATTTTAATAATGATAGCAATATCCCAAAGGTATCTAGGTGCAAATCTGAAGACATGAAAACAAATAAAATCTCTATGCCTTGCATGATCAAACAACAGTAAAAACAAATTAATTTTCTCGATTAAAAATTTCAGCTATGACAACAAAAGCTCATTTAATGAAATTTCCTTTACTCAAGCACTATCAATATAATTGTCCAACCAAAAAGTTAATAAAATCCTTCTGCATTAAAAATAAACTCTTCACTGTCTAAGAGGGCTAAAAGTTTATATTCAAACATATTCACTACAAATTAACAAAAAGAAAATCCAAACAAGAAAAGTTCTACTGATATGCAAAAAAACTGAGAACATGTTTTGGGCTGGAAAGTTTGGCGATTCTAACAGTGTTACCCAATGCCAGTGTATTAAACAGAAGCCAAACGTCTACATCACAAAACGACCTGTAACATAGCAGCGTAGTTTTTCATTATTCATCCAGAGTAGCACGTACTAGATCATTTGAACAGTGAATGCTTGTGCAAAACACAATACATCTCCTACCTTCATATAATGCTTTGAAGCCTTGGGCACTCACAGCGAAGTCTGTCGTGAACCACAGAGTGAGGATAGATCCTGTGCTTACTATAGAGGAGGGCAGCTCAAATCCCGATAATCTAAATTTAAAACAAGACACGAAGAGAGTTAAAAGCACGAATCCGTTAAAAAAGCTTATTTGATGAAGTCACTTTAACCGTGGTCTACTCACTTCAAGTATAGCATTAAACCCTTAGATACTCCACACACATGGTGCTGCTTGGTATGTATTTGAAATCAAACATTTTCAAGTATCAGAGTTTATTTCATTAACTTTTCAGAAAATTTATTGTTGAAAAAACTTATCCATATAATATGCCCTTGTCTTAAATGCTCTTTGGTTTTGGATGGCTATAATCTACTGCAAACTACTTTGAATTTTTATTTTAAGTTCTGGGGTATATGTGCAGGATGTGTAGGCTTGTTACATAGGTAACCGTGTGCCATGATGGTTTGCAGCACTTATCAACCCATCACCTAGGTATTAACCCCAGCATGCATTATCTTTTTCCTAATTCTCTAATTTTAAATGTTTTCTAATAATATATATATGTGTGTGTGTGTGTGTGTGTGTGTATGTGCATGCATGAGTGTGTATATATGTGTACATATGTGTGTATATGTGTGTATACATATATGACAGGCAAAGCATGTGCATGTGTGTATAAACATTTGTACACTCAAACATTAAAGCATTACAAAGCCATTGAGTTGACTGTGAACTAGTCTGTGATTCAGTTAGATTCCGGGCAGTGCTCTTGGGGAAAGTGAGATGACCAGGATGGCAAAGGCCCCAAGCAATAGGCTGTGAGCTGTCTAGAGGGCAAATCAATCCTCAGACAGAGCTACAATCCTCAGTAGGACTCCCAACATAAGAATGCTGAGAATACCCACATTCTGGTAAGTAGCTTATTTTCTGTGTTATAAAATCCACAAACTCCTGTGCTGTGGAAGCTGGTCTGCCCTTTCTCACCCTCCTAGGAGCCTTCCTCCATGTCTGTCTTTTGGTTTATCAGCTTTCCTAGCTGGCCCAACTCACAGGGATCTTCACCAACTCTCAAATTATATTCATCTTTGTAAACTGCAGTATCTGCTGTCTGTTCTTTATTTTTTAATTCAATCCCCTTAAAGAGACTCATTTGTTCTTTTAATTTTTTCCCATTGGATACCGATCCAAACCACTTCCAGATAGTTCATTCACATGAAGAAATAAATGACCGATGAATGGAAAAAGAAACCATTGTCATACCATAAGACACTGCTTTGTGATTTATATATTATCTAACACAACACAGAAGGCAATTCAGTAAAGCAAACATGGCTTTAAAAAAGGAAGAAAAAACAAAGTGAGTTTAAATTCTCCTGTGACTTGAGATCGGCAGGATTACAGAACTCACCAACCCTATATAACAGTGTTTAATCACTGTAACAGAAACTGTAACAGAAAAAAAAAGGAATGAAACTAAAGGAAACAGAAAGCAAGAAACAAGAAAAGTATAGAAATCAATAAAATTTAAAGAAAAAAGAACAAATGATGAAAAAAAGAATCACTTCTTTGGGGGAAAAATCAATAAAATTAATGTAATGACTAAATAATTGGGAGTTTCAGAAGGTCCAAATAGTCACTGTTAGGCATTAAATATTACTATGCAGGAGAGACCTAACCTACGTTTGATAGGTGTACCTGAATGTGACGAAGAGAATGAATCCAAGCTGGAAAATACTCTTCAGGATATTATCCAGGAAAACTTCCCCAACCTAGCAAGGCAGGCCAATATTCAAGTCCAGGAAATACAGAGAACACCA
>CAUYQU010074561.1:0-64207 GCA_963574635.1 Cheracebus regulus
TGGTTTCACAGGGGAAAGGATTACAACTTCCAAGTGCTTTTTACCAAGCAAACCTAACAATGATATCAATATCTAACTATGCAGCCATAAAAAATGATGAGTTTGTGTCCTTTGTAGGGACGTGGATGAATCTGGAAACCATCATTCTCAGCAAACTGACACAAGAACAGAAAGCCAAACCCCGCCTGTTCTCACTCATAGGACGCTGTTGAACAATGAGAATGCCTGGACTCAAGGGAGGGGAGCATCGCACGCTGGGGGCAGCTGGGGGGGCAGGGGAGGGACAGCGGGGGGTGGGGAGGGTGGGGAGGGATAACATGGGGAGAAATGCCTAGTATACGCTTAAAGTAAAATTTAAAAAAAAATAAGAAATGAAAATTGAATTTAGCCTAATTTTAGAAACTTTTTATTATAAAAATTCAAACATACATAAACTGAACAGTTTCTCATAAAAAAACTATAAACCAAATTCACTTATAAATACTGATATACAAATATTAAAGTGTGCGCAAACAGTATATGTACAAAACAATGCGTCAGGACCAGGTGGGATTCGTTCCAGAAAGTAGAGATTTTCCAACGCCTAATCACATTAATGTGTGACTCATGACATCCGTATCTCCAAGAAGAAAAGCCATGTCGTTCCCACAGGTGCTGTGCCAGTTATTGAGCCGTCATCCCTGAGCTTCGAGCCTGCACTCGTCACTTGGCTCTGCAATGCTGTGGCTGGTACCCTGCAAACCGCATCGCGGCTCCGCTGGCTGCGCCCGCTCGGCCCTACTGTAGAGGACCAAAAGGGAGGGGGTGGAGCTCTTGTTTGCTCCCTCTTCAGCCAGTACCATCCCATCCTCACCTCTTCACCTCAGATGTGCGGGTGTGTTCCAGGAGCAGAATCTGAGTCCAGTGTGCTATTTACACTTGCTTCTCCAGATGGCCACGGCCTCCATCAGACTTCTGGGTCCGGCTCTAGGAGCCTCTGGAGTCTCGCGCCCCAGCCTGAGCGCAGGGGGTGGGGGGCTCCGCAGAGGGCTGAGTTCCATGTGGTCCTTCCTCTACCCTTTGTTCCCCACCTCTGACCTCTCAGATGTCTTAGCAGTCCCTTCTTGTCATTTAGTGAACAGTTCTTTATGTTAAATTATTTTCATTTAAAAATAGGCATGGTTTCTGTCTCCACTTAACAAAATCTGACACCCATTTCTGGTATTTAAAAATATTCGGTTAAGAAAGAATTGTCAGATACTTGCCTGACATGATTTCCTAGATAACTCCACCCTAAAGCCAGCATCTTACCAAATGGGGAAGGGAAGTTCCCCAGAAGGGCACTGTGTTGGGGGTTGTAGCCAGGGCAACAGACAAGAGAAAGAACAAGCTCTTCACTCCAAATTCTGACCTGAAACAGTGGAGGAGATACTGTTACAGGGAAAAGAACCAGGGGCCTGATGGGAAATACAGTGTAGACCTTTTGGGGAAGAAATGAGGAGAAACACACATGTAATTGTATCTCCTTATATTTCTGAAAATAAATACTCAAAAAACAAACCAAAAACTATTTTTTTAATTGGTTACATAAAGAGGGAAGGAGAAACAAGGTAGTGAGGATAGGAATGCAAGGTAGACTTCTCAGAATACACCTACAGAGTTTTGACTTTGGAAACAAAATGTTTTACATACTAAAAAACAAAAATAAAACTCTAAATTCATATGAATTCAGTTTCCAAAACAATTCCCAAAGCAATCTGAAATGAATAAGCCTAATTATCTATCTGGTTGGTTACATAACAGTACAATGAAAAGATTTACTTCTAGTAACTTGAAAACATTGTTGACAGCGAAGAGTCAACAATGTGCCAGTTACCAAGCGAAGATCCGAAATACAGTTCCCTGCAGAATCTGCATCAGAAAATGGCTCCCCGGGCTACATGAGTCCCTCCACTCAGTTTCAAGTTTAAGTTCTCGGTGGGTGTATCTCACTGGCAGGTCATCCAACCCACCTGGAATCCCAGGCACAATGACAACGGGAAAATACAGTTTTTCAGCTTTCTCTGTTCTGCACCCAGGACTACATATTGGCTGCAGATTAGAAATGAACTGAGCACTTCAATCCATAGTATCTGTCACCTGGTAAGCTCAGGCCTTTTGAACATCTCCCATTTGCCTCTTGAAGATTTGGAACACAGGAATTTTCGAGGAAACTCATCCTGAAAATCTATAACAGGATTATACCATGTAACTAATGTGTCTTATGTCTTTAACCAGGGCCAATGTGATTATAAAATAGCCAGTGTGCCCTAGATAGCACCAGGGCAAGCATGACCATGCACACAATCATACCATGGCTGTAGTTCCAATCACACAGGGAGGGCTCTCAATTGGAAAGAAAGGCATATACATTTTGCCTTCTAAATAATCCCAGTGGGGTGTACATTTATTATTACTAATAACATCCTCCAAATGCCATTCATTACAAATTCCCCCAAGGAATACTCCTTAAAACCTGTCTGGATAAAAAAGGAAAATAAAAGTTAAGCTTCTGGAAATAAAAACTTCCAATATTCCTAGACCCAGCTATGGTTTGGCTCCAAATCACCCACAATACTTTCAGCGGTCTTAGAACCAATCTCAGCTATGATGCCCATTCAATGATCATTGTTGGCTAATGGATTTCTTTTTCTTTTTCTTTTTCTTTTTTTTTTTGCTTTGTTGCCCAGGCTGGAGTGCAGTGGCACGATCTCAGCTCACTACAACCTCTGCCTCCCAGGTTCAAGCGATTATCCTGCCTCAGCCTCCCAAGTAGCTGGGATTACAAGTGCCCATCACCACTCCCAGCTAATTTTGCATTTTTAGTAGAGACGGGGTTTCACCATGTTGACCAGGCTCGTCTTGAACTCCTGACCTCAAGTGATCCACCGGCCTCAGCCTCCAAAGTGCTGGGATTACATGCATGAGCCACTGCGCCCAGCCGGCGGATGAATTTCTTAGTTCAACTTCCTGGTCCAGCAAATTCTCTCATTGCATAACGCGTGCAGTTTTCTGCAATTCCAGTCTTGCTCTACTTGTGGCTATGTACATCAGACAATGTTTTTAACCTCCATGTGCCAAGATCTCCTCTTGTAAAACAAAGGTAGCAGGTGTTCCTCCCATTTTTTTATGAGGATCAAATGAGTTAATAAAAATCAAGTGCTTTCAAGAGTGTCCAGCACATACGAAGTGCTTCACAATTGCTATTACTCTTCATTATGTTTACTACTATTGGTACTCTCCAATGCCAGCAGAGAGCAAGATAGCAATGATTCTAGATACATTCAGTATTCGTAATCACAAACACTGGCCGATTACCTGCAATCTAAGATAATATTTCTTCTTTGGCAAAAAAAAAATGTGGCCTACGTAGCAAAGATTATGTAGCAAATATGATAATATGATGAATCCTTTATTAACGTTTATAGGGAAAAAGAAAGAAAATCATTTTCTGAAGAGTAGAATTTTGAAATAAGAACAGCTAGGTCTGAACATTCCTCAGGGCTCAGAAGTGACAGACCACCCTGGTAGCATCCTCCTTGAGCAAGTCACAGGCTGAGCATCCAAACCATGTAGTCAGCAGTTTAGTGGCCAGGGAGCCTCTGCCTTCAACACACAAATAAAATTCATGAAAATGAGGAGTGAGGGGCAGAGCCTGGTGCCTAACACTCCAGATCCTGATGCCTCCAAATGCAGGAATTGCACAGATAAGAAGAGAGGGAGGAGAGACAGAGTGGATCTCACTATCACTGGGCAGGGAGCAGGCTGGGTAGGACAGAGTGGAAAAAGTCTGATCGTTTCTGCAAAATGGTATTTACGTGTTTGTCCACTGTGCTAGCTATAGTCCTTTTCCTGTGGTGATTTCTTAAAAGATGGAACTAAAAGGCCAATACTTAGAAAAAGGATTTTAAAACCACAGGCAAAAGTTTAGATGACATATACCACATTCAGACTGATGGTGAGGAAACATTTCCTGATAGAGATCTCAGTCTCTTTAGAACTTCACATCTCAGAATAATAAATGAGGAGCAAAACTCTAAGTAAAGCAAATCATTTTTGCAATTACATAGACTTTGCCATAACTGTGAGGAAACTGAATCAATAATATTCGACTCTAAAAGCTTTTTTCCCTCCACCAACTACCACAGATAATTTTATAGAGAACAAGAATTTCCAGCCAAAATAACCAAATATTTTCTTTACCACCTGGCATGCTGCCTCTTCCAATGTGTGTGGTACATTGCTAGAAGATTCTCTGCAGAATAAAATTGCCCTCTGGAAGCTGGGTGCATGGGTTGGTGGTAGGAGCTACTCTGAACCTAGTTTGGTCACTTGTCAAGGAAAGCATCAGGAAACAGGCTCAGTGAGGAACCATGGGGAAGCCATGTTTGCAGGAAGCAGACAGTCTGTGAAGCAGGAGATTTGAAAGAAGAAAAAGAAACCGTATTGTGGGTGGCTTCTGTCTTGCTGGGCTAAGAAGAAGTAAAGAAGTAGTGGCCAAAAAGTAAAAAGTGTGCTTTCAAAAAGAGACAAGAAAAAGCGAGATATCAACAACCCAGTAGAAAAGTGAGCAAAACAACATGGACAGTTCAGAGAAACAAAAGTGCAAATGCTTTCAAATATGGCAATGGATTTCAGTCTCACTCTTACAGAAAGGCAGTGCTATTCTTCACTTAGCAAGTTGGCAAAATTCAAAAGCTGTGATGGCAAACTGTATGAGTGAAGTGCCGGGAGATCAACACTCTCCTAGATATGACAAGTGGGAGCGCAGATGTACAAGCTCAGGTGAGGGCAGGCTGGCAACAGCGCTCAGGACGGGAAGTGTTTGATTCAGGGACACCTCTTCTACAAAGTGAAAAACTGAGTATTTTTTTTAATAAGTCTGAAAACAATTTAAATGTTCACAAGAGGGGACTGAATAAATTATGATGTCATCATACAGTCGAGTATTATACAAGTTTGTAAAAAGCAGGTCTACACTGATTTGGAAGGCCCTCCGAGGTACAGAGTCAAGTTCAAAAGGAAAGGAAGGGCCACAAAAGTACCTTGCTGTGCTACCACTTGCACACGAAAGCTCTGAACAAATGCAGAGGTGCTGCAGGCCAGGAGGACACCTCTGGAAGCTGGCAGCAAGGGCTGCCTGGAGGGAGAGGAAAACAGTGAAGCAAGAGATACACGAACCCATTAAAAAGTGTGATGTGTGTCTGGTGTCTGTGTAGATGTGTACACATTAATAGAACTGTTGAGTGTTCCCACAGGCGTGAGCTGTGTTCTCTTTGTATTTTAAGGTTATGGGTGACTTTTATCTTCTTTCTTGTAGCGTTTCTTGAGTTAGTAAATATTTCACAGTGAAATTAGATGCTTTTTAAAAAAATGGTTTTTTTCCTCCTAAAATTCTCAATTATCTCCACCAAACAAAATATCTAGGCTGGGCACAGTGCCTCATGCCTGTAATCCCAGCACTTTGGGAGGCTGAGGTCCCTGAGGTCAGGAGTTCAAGACCAACCTGGCCAACATGATGAAACCCCATCGCTATTAAAAATCAAAAAAAATTAACTAGGCGTGGTGGTGAGCACCTGGAATCCAGCTACTTGGGAGGCTGAGGCACGGGAATCGCTTGAACCCAGGAGGCAGAGGTTGCAGTGAGCCGAGATCACACCACTGCACTCCAGCCTGGACAACATAGAGAGACTCCATCTCAAATAAAAAAACAAAAACAAAACCTTGTCAGTTAATTTAGTCAAAACAAGCCTTTTGATTGTGGCATTCTCAAGAGTATAGTGGGATTGGAGCTGGAATTCCCAGCTCTGCCTTTGGAGGAAAGTCAGGCTCACCACAGGCCTGGGAGCCCGGCACCCAGCAGCCCCACCCTCGCTGTATTCCACCAGGACCCATGGAGGGTGCAGAGGCGGGGTGGGAGATCTGGGGGCAGAGTTCCATTTCTTGTCTCTCTCAGGTGAAGCCCTCCCAAACGGTGCTCTTGGAATTGAAGACTTGGAGCTATTTTGGTTGCATTCTTGGCCCTGAGAGACAGGTTTCCTGTTAATACTGTTTTGACTGAGATTGTTTGGGCCTCTCCAGCAGGAGACCAGATTTAGATCAAACGCACAGGATCCTCCTGCTGCAACCAGAAGGGCCTGGGACACCCAGGGAAGTCCAAGTCCCCGCTGTTAGAGGGTGGGAAAGGGGACTGGGGTGATTTCTCTGCTGCCCCAGGAGGCCCTGCTGGAGTAACGCCCGCCCGCCCGGAGCCACACAAAGCCCAGGAGGCTAGGCCGGCAGCATGGAGGTCAAAGCACCGCAGGCCACCCGCCGAAGGCAGGTCCCCTGTCTGAGGCCCAGGACTGGGTGAGGAGGCTCACACAGTCATACTCAGAACACCAGCCCTCGCACAGGGCTGTTTTAGGGCCTACCAGTCAGCCACCTTTTGGAGTTGATGCCAGGAATATGGAACCAAGGCAAGACCTCCGGAGACAGGGTCTGTCCTGGCCTCTCAGACTCAACCTGGCAGACGCCCTCACACAGGCAGGAAGAGATGCCGATGGCGAACTTGAACATCCCAGGGCCCACGGGCATTTCATTCTCAAAGGGAAGGAAGAAAAGGGCAGGCCTGCCTGTCCAATCCGGGGGTACAGAGAGGGACCCCAGCGTATGCAGCACGGCAGAGACAGCTGTCTGGAGACGGCTCTCAGGTGCACCCTGCCCAGGCTGGAGGGGCCTCCGAAGCAGGCAGGAGGGTACCATCTGGTAACCCGAGTTCCGGGGTAGTTGAGTGACCAGGGTCTAAGTGGAACCTACTCTTTATTCCATATTTGCATTCCATGTTCCCTTTGTGAGGCTGGGGAAGTGGCTGCAGCGTCTGAATTAGGGCCTTGACCTTTTTACAAGAGCCTGTAATGATTCCAGTGGAAGCTTCAGCAGAGCCTGCCCGTCACCTGCTGATGTGTGGCTTTTGGAAGAGTCGGACTTATTTGTTTCCAAAGCTTTTTCCTCTGAATCTTTGTTTGGTCATGGACCTGGGAACTGGCATCTGCCATCTCTTTCCTAATGTGACCTTAAATCATCGAAGTGACTGTGGGAAAGTGGCCTGGAAAGAGGCTGTGACTATTGCCAGAGGCTGGAAGCTGGTAAACAACCCAGTGAGGCCTGAGGTGCAGTTCCTTTCCCCGAAACTGGAGGAACACAGCCCAAGTGTCTTCTGCCACTGTACATGACATACTGTGGAGACGTGTCTCCAAGTCTGGCAAGCGTCCCCCGACTTCATTACAAAGTTAACGAAAGAGAACCACGTGTTCACAACAAAACAGGCTTTTCCTAACAATCCTGAGTCACTGCGCCATCATTCTGAATGTCAGAGAAGCATCCATGCGCCACTTAAGCAGAAGACAAAAGTAATATGAAAAGGTAGAAAGAATTCGGGTTTCAGAAGAATGGTCTTGCAACATGTATGTAAATGAAAACGCCTTTTTACCTGACATAACCCTTCAAGTCAGCGGTCCTCACTCGAAGCCGGGAGCACAATGGACTCACCCGAAAGCTTTGACAGTATGCTGATGCCTGGACCTCACCCAGACCAATTAAACCAGGATCTGAGGAGAAAGGGGGCACTCAGGTATCTGTGTCTACCTCCCAGGTTATCTGAATACCCAGTTAGGATTAGGAAGCATTGGTAGATTTTAACTTTCGCTTAGGTTTACCTTGTAATAAATGGCCTTCCTGTCTGTACCTCAGGACTGAAATGAATAGGTCCATTTCATGGCCCACCAGGAACTAACCCAAGGCTGTCAGAGTCCCAGTTATAAATGCACATCTTCTCTGGAACCCTGCAACACAGGTAAAGAAATTGCCTTTCCTCCGCCAAACTGCACTCTGTGCCCAGAATACCCAGCCATCAGCCAGCAAGAATGAGGCACCCATGGCTGGCAGAGCAGGCCCAATGCTGGCTGCAGGTTCCACTCCATCAGCCCAGGCCACCTCCCGGCCTTCAGGCTGGGCCCTGGTGTGTAAGCATCAGTGCCCTTCTGGAGGGCTGGAGAGCCTGGAGACACACATTCTGGGTCCAGCCCACAGACCAGTCACGATCAGCCAAGGGATCCAGTTAAGTGGGTCAAGGCTCTGGATTTGGTCCCTAGTAACCCATATAGTTTTTTAGAGAAAAACTGTCTTTACATATACTTTGATGGTTCCACCACGAAGAGACGTCCTTCCCGGGACCGCTTCACTGACTTGGAGATGCTGCGGCAGCACTGAGGCGTCCTAATATGCAAAACTGGAATCAGGTGCCTCCTGAGTATTGTGGCAAGGATCAGAGAAAACCAAGTGATGGATCCTAAGATAATATTGGAATGCAGGGGATAATTACATGACCATTTTCCAGGAAACATAATTCTTTAAACTGATGGTCAGTCAAATTGGTGTCTCAGGTACACACAGATCAAAACTTTGCAAACTATACCCTTTAAACATGTGCAGTTTATTGTATGCCACTTATAACTTCATACAGCTGTTCAAAGAAAAAACTCTATGTTCCAGCACTCTTGAGTTTGGGACACAGCTGGTCATAGCAGCGATGTTCCCCTTACTGGAATCTGTGTGTTTGCTGCCTGGATAATCCTGGAATTTGCCCCCAGCACTATCTACGCAGCAAACGCACTTATAAGGGTGTTGACAACAGCCCCCGTTCCAAGGTGTAGGGGTGGGGGTGGCGGTGGGTTGTCTAAAGCCCACAAGTCCTTTGACACAGTCATTGGTTCTGGGTTAGCCCTATGCCCTGAGTCCATCAAGCAGGCTGGGTCTTATCACTACTGCTGGAGCTCAGGCAGCTTTCGTCCTCCCTCTGAGATCACAGCATGGGGGGTAAAGCCTGAACATTTGCCACCAGCAGCTTAAGAATTAAACTCATAGTTGGTGGAATATAAAATGGCATAGTAGCTATGGAAAACAGTGCAGTAGTTCCTCTAAATATTGTATGTAGAATTCTATGAGACCCAGCAATTCCACTTCTGGGTATCCACCCAAAAGAAATGAAAGCAGGGACTCAAAGAGATATATGTACATCCATATTCACAGCAGCCTTCTTCACAATCGCCCAAAGATAGAAGCAACCTAAACATCCATTGATGGGTTAATAGATTTTTTCCAGTGTGGTCTGTCTATATTATGGAAAATTATTCAGCCTGAAATAGGAAGGGAATTCTGACGCATCCTACAACATGGATGAACCTTGAGGACATGAGGCCAAGTGACAGAAGCCAGACACAAAAGGACAAATACTGTATTATTCCACTTACATGAGGTTCCTAGAGTAGTCAGTTAAGAGAGACAGAAAGTAGAATGGTGGTTGTCAGGGCTGGGGGAAAGGGAATGGCAGTTATTTGTGTAACTGGCACAGATTTCAGTTTTATAAGATGAGAAGAGTTCTGGAGATGGATGATAGTAATGTACAGCAATAGGAATGTCCTTGCCACCACTAAATTGTACCCTTAAAATGGTTAAGTTGATGATTTTATGTGATACGTATTTTACCACAAATTTTTTTAATTAAAAGTTTTTAAAGAATTAAGCCCACATACAGAGGACAGCCAAGCTCGGAGAACAGCCAAGAAACAGACCTGGAGTCTTGTGATCAGCTGGCTCTGAGGCTGACATTCCATGTTTCCACATTGCTTCAGCCCATTTATTTTAGGCTTTCTGCTACCTACGGCTTAAGTCATCTTCGCTGCTACCTTATACATGAAAGAAGACATTACCATGAGCTTCCAGAACACCAACCCAGTGTAACTTCCAGTCCAGTGCCTGCCTCTCATTCAGGTTAGGCATTAACTGATGTCCAAGCAAGACTTGGTCCTGTGGGTGATCAAATTCCAACCCTGACTTTCAGCACTTCTTAGCCCCCAGAGCCCACTGCACTTCACCTGGCCAGTCCCGGGGCCACACCACAGGCTTTGTCATCAGCCATAATCTCCAAAATTGCATGCTCTGTTTCTTTATCACGATCTGCTATTCTCACACCCCTCACATCCTCATCCCCACATACCCAGCCTACGGCATTCAACTCTGAAGTCCACTTTCCAGCCTAAGCGCTCTGACATTCCGCATTAGTTCACAGCGTGCTAAGTGCCTCAGCCCTCCTCTGCAGTTCCTGTCTCCCTGGTCAGTTCCCATTCTTTTTTCTAGAGTGGCTCTCCAGATCCTGCAGCCTCCTCTGTCCTCCAGGATCCCTCTCCGCACAGCACGCTGTCCATCCCAAATTTCCAGGTCGTCTGTCCCTCGCAGTTCCTCTCACTCTCGCTGGCTCACATTTCCAGCCTCTTGCCCACAACCTCTACACTTAGTCATGTCGTCCCGTATCCCATGTTTAGGGAAACGTGTTTCACCACCTGCTGTTCCCTGCCAGCTGCCCCCCTGTCACTCTCCTTCCCTTCACAGTCAAGCAGCTCACAACATACGCCTGTGCTCCCATCCCCACCTCCCAACATTTCCAGCCAACCCCAGTCAGGCGTCCAGCCACAGCCACTCCAGTGGAAACATTCTGTTAAAATGGTTCTCACCCCAAATGGCTAAGCCCATGGACCTTTTCCAGGCAGCCTCCTGCCTGAATTCTCTGTCACGTGTGGTGTGGTTCCCTTGGCCGCCGTGCGCCCTTGGCTCCGGGGCACCCTCCAGGTTGTCCTCTCGCCTGACATTCTTTCTCTTTCTCTGACTCTCCCTGGGAAGTTGGGGTGCTCTACAGCACTACCTGTGGGTCTCCTCACTTTCCATCCTCTGTACCCATCCTAGGGACTTCATCCCATCCCACATGTTAAATTCCAAGAAAGGTATGGCTGTTGCCTGGCTCCAGGAGTAAACCTCTAACCCCTGCCCTGGGAGAGTCCTGCCTGAGAAGAGCGTCTCTCTTCCTGGAGCCTTGGGCCGTGCCACATACTTTATGCTGACAGCATGATTTAGTCAGCGTGGAAGAGGAGAGGGGTTGGTCTTAGGCCATGTGGTGTGAAGTTGACCTCTGCAGGGGCTGGAGACTGAGCAGCTATGGTCAGTGGCCTGGACACCCCATGCCTAGGTGACCAACTTCCAGTGAAACCCCTGGAAACCAGGGCTGAGACTGCCTGGCTGCCGGTCCTCCATGTTGTCGTCACGCATCACTATGGGGAGAAGTAGGTGCTTCTGTGCAGACCCACTGGGAGAGGACAACTGGAAGCTGACAGCCAGCCTCCCCTGGACTCTGCTTTGGCGGCCTTTGCCTTTGCCGGGTTTCATCTTCTCCTTTCGCTGTAATAAACCATAACCATGTGCATCACAGCATTTCCGAGTGCTGTAAATCCTTCTAGTGAATCGCTGAGGCTGAGGGTGGCCTCTGGGACCCCCAACACAGCACACCATGTCACCAAGTCCTGCACTAATGACTCATAAATCCATATTTTCTTCTGCACATGTCTCCCAAGCATCCCATCTACAGACATAACTACCAGGATATCTCAGCAACACTACAGATTCTAATTGTCCAAATTGGTCTTCCGTATTCTGCTCCCAATTCATTTCTCCTTGCGCTTTGCTGCAAACCCAGCCGGTCGTGTCTAAGACCTGGCAGGCATCTCACCCTCCAACTCTCCTGTGCCTTCCTTCCCTCATCTGTGGTGCTGCCCGTGGGCTTCTCTGGGTCCTTCCTGCCTTCTGGGCTCACTACTCCCTCAATTCAGCACCCCACCCCTTGTCAGCTGGACCCCGAGATCAATACTCTCTGGGTAAGTCCCCCTACATCCAGGCCATGCCCCTCCAAGGGGCGTGTCCACTACAGACATCAGAAACCCTTTTATAAAGCAAAACTAGGATTCTAGTTCAAGAGAGTTAAATTGAAATCTATAGGAAGGTATAAGAGTTATAAAAACAGTAAGAACCTTATAACAGTGAAGAGAAAGGCCATTAGTAAAAAGGACAATTCAACAATTTTTAGAGAGTCAAAACTGAATGAGAACAAATTAACAGATAAAAGTGGAGAAAAACTCGCCTTGTTGTACCTTGTTGTACAATCCTCAGCAAAGCCTTGCACTTTGGCACTCTCCACGAGAGCTGACCAGGATGTTAATTAAGAGACACTGAGCTCAGGACCACTGCAGATTCAGCCATTCCTCATTCTGGGATTTAGGGAGTCTGCACCCAGACACTGGCTTCTGGCCTTCACACCCTGAAGTGACATTTGCTCACAACAATCCGCTAACACAAACTGAGGGCCTCCAGTCAGCGGTTCTTTCAGGAGAGAACCTCACCTGCAGAGACGGCAGTATGAAGACCTGGACAACAGTGTGAGATCCCACCTGCAGAGATGGTGACGTGAAGACTTGCACCAAACAATCAGTCCCTAACACCTAATTATGTACTATCTGGTTTATGATCATGAGAAAGTGGTAATTTACAGTATTTTGGCTTTAAAAAAACTGCTGCACAACTGTCGTAGGTACTTTCCAGTTTAAAATCCTTCAGTGGCTTCCTTGGCCTGTAAGATAAAAATCCACCTTCTTTCTTGGCATCAGGAACCTCCTGCTGCAGATGATGTTCTCATCAAACCCAGGGGTATTTTACGGACCACACATACGGGTCAGCTGGCAATGTTATGCTTCTTGGCCCTGACTCAGCATTCTCTCTGCTCAGAACGTACTTCCCCACCCTTGCCATTAGGTGAACACTAACACAGCTCAAAAATTTGTCCAAGCAAAGATTACTTACAACCTTCCCTCTCCTAAAACCATGTAAGGTCAGTCCCTTCTACATAAGCTTTTGCCAATGTTCCCATGATATTTTATTATACCTGTAAAAAAAATTTTTTTAGTAAAAGTCTTGCTCTGTTGCCCAGGCTGGAGTGCAATGGCATGATCTCGGCTCTTTGCAACCTCTGCCTCCCAGGTTCCAGCAATTCTCCTGCCTCAGCCACCTGAGTACCTGGCATTACAGGCAACCGCCACCAAACCCCACTAATTTTTATATTTTTAGTAGAGACGGGTTTCACCATGTTGGCCAGGCTGGTCTCTTTGGCCAGGCTGGTCTCAAACTCCTGACCTCATGATCCACCTGCTTCGGCCTCCCAAAGTGCTGGGATTACAGGCATGAGCCACCGCGCTGGCCAACACTTGTAAATTTACCTGCCTGTCTGTACTTCGTGCTCTGTGAGAAACCTGCGTGCCCCAGGCTTAGAATATGGGACAGCCTCGGTATATTCCCAACATTGGATGAGGGAGTGGCATTTAGGGATGGGTTTGTCATTCCCTGTGGGACTGATATTGGCTCCATGAGGTGTCTTATGTGAGCAACATCCAATCTATCAGTAAAGTGGGAACAACAATGCCAGCTACAATGGAGGATTTTTGTGAAGGTAATAATGATGGATAAAATTTATTGAATACAGGCAATGCCAAGCTCTACCCACAGCACTGTATACATGTTTAAATTCATGTTCATAATAACACTGCATGATTGGTACAATTATCTCCATTTTATACTTGATGAAAATAAGGCTCAGAAATTAAGGGAAGTGACCATTCCAGCATCAGGCGGCGCATCTGGTGCACAGCAGGCCCTCAGCAGGCGCTAGCTCCCTTTCTTGTCCCCACCTCTTAACTCTAGGACATTACAATGAGATAACTGGGGGACACACGGGAGGCATAACCTGTTTTGAAGAGACTACATAACCGAGAAGCTAAATTTCTTAATGCTAGTTTATAACTTCTAAGACACACACATCTCCCAGACCAAAGCAAGAATCCCCTGCAAGTTTCCCCTGGATCTGTCCACCTAGGCTTGGATTAGAAGATTCATGCTCACTCCACATCTCAGAAACACCCTTAGTTACAACCTCTGGGAAGAGGTTGGTCAGGTTCTAATATATGCCGCTGAGTCTCTTTGAGGCCAGGGTTGTTAGGCTGATTGTAATAATAATAACAGTTACAGTAGGAATAACATAGCATCCACAATAGGAGGAGGATTATTAACAGAGGACTTACTAATCACCAGGTCATGGCTAAGCACTTGAATTAACGTATTTCATCCATTTGAGATCATTACTAGCAGCAATGGCAGCAACAGTAGCAACAGCATTGTCAGTGGTGGCAATATCTAATGTTAATTGAGTATTTACTCTCTGCCAAGCTCTAGACTACACGCTTTACAATTATTAGTACACTTGACCCCTATAAAAGAATTACTAGTATCTACATATTGCAAGTGGATTCCATTTCTGACCAAGAGGGAGTAACAAAGTCTTGATTTGACCTCTTGTCTGAACCCATAAAAATAATAAATAAAATATATGAAACAATAGTTTTTAAGACACTGGCCAACAACCAACTGAGGACAGTGTTCCCCAAGAGATGAGCACAAATGAGGTGACCCGTCTGATTGCCCCAGCTTACTGGAGGCCTCTCCAGCCATGGGGCAGGGAGAGGGATAGCAGGAAAATGCAAGATTCCTAAGTTGAGGCAACAAAGTTGAGGATACAAAGGTAACTAGACTTTGCAAGAAAGAATACCATATAGGAAAGAGCTTCACAGAGAGAACGGACAGGGATCTGCAGAGGGTCTCCCATGAATATTCAGCATATGAATGCAGAGAAACTAACCAAGTCTGGCAAGAGAATTAGAGCAAATGGAACCTGGTGCTCACACAGTACCAGGACTAGTGCTTGCTCCTATCAGAATGACAGGACATTGGGACACTGGGTCGAGTACTCAGAGGGTGGTGCCTCAGTAGTAGTAGGGAATAGTTAGTCCAAGATTAAACACTGCTCTCTCTACACCTAACAAATCTTAAAAGCAAGACCCAAAGGTATCAGACTGTTTCCAAGTAGCTTAACTACATCCCAAACAAAGATTAGGAATTCAAAGATATGCAGGACCTAACAGGGTGAAATTCACAATGTCTGACATTCCATCGAAAATGACCAACAGGCAAAGAAACAGAAAACATAATAAGAAGAAAAGTTAACCAATCAACACTGATCCGGAACTGACAGAGATGTTAAAATAAGCAAACAAGAACACTACAACAGTTATTATAACTGCATTTTGTATTTGCAAATATAAGCTACATGGAATCTGTAAAACAGGCAAATTGCACTTCTAGAGATAAAAGCTACAGTGTGTGAGATTATAAAATGAAAAATATATTGGATGGGATTAACAACAGATCAGACATTGCAGATGAAAATATTAGGGACCTTGAAGAAAGAGAAACTATCCAAAATAAGACACCAAGAGAAAGAAAATAATCAAAACATTGAAATGAATAGAGGGTGTGGAACGAAAAAATATTTGAAGAAATGATGACTGAAAATTTCCAAATTTGATCAGAGCTATAAACCCATAGATCGAAAAAACTCAACAAACCCGAAGCCCAAAAATCTCAAAGAAAACTACAAGACACCTCAGTATTAAGTTGCTCAAAACCAGTGATAGAGACAATCTTAAAAGTAACCAGAGTAAAAAGACATATTACATACAGAGACAGAGATGGGAATGACAGATTTCTTGCCTGAGACAATGCACGAATAAAGCAACATTTTTAAAGTACTGAATGAAAAGAAAGGCATCAGAAAAGGAGATTAGCAGTAAGTAGAACCAAAACCAAAAGAAGACCTAACTCACGTAGGGTCCCATTGATTTCAGGGTAGCTAGAAATTTAATATCAGACTTATAGTTTCAAAAATGGACTTTAATGACTATCATAAACAAATATAAATTCTAGTTGGATTAAAGATGTAAATGTCAGCATAGCGTTCCATATCCAGCAAAAATATGTTTCTAAATAAAGACTGTTTTCAGAAATAAAAAGCTAAAATAATTCATCACTAGCAAATCTGCGCTATAAGAAATGTTAAGGGAAGTTCTTCAGCAGAAGGAAATTGAGACCGCATGGAAATCTGGATCTATACAAAGGAATAAAGAGTATCAGGAGTTGTTAACTGCATGAGTAACTATGTAAGATTTTGTTCTTACCTAAAAAATAAAAATGTAATTGTGGCATTTACAACATATGTAGAAGTAAAATGTATGACAACAGCACAAAAAGCCAGGAGAGGGGGAAATGGGAATAACTATTATGTGAGTCTAATACTGTCTATAAAGTGCTATAAAAACACTCAAAGATTGACTGTGATAAGGTAAGGATGTATATTATGAAGGCTAAAGCAACCACTCAAATGATAAAACACAGTCACAGCAAACAGAGCCCGGTCTTTAGATCATCTCATGCCTGTGAGCACAGCCCGCTCCAAGCAGTGTGAACCAGGTGGAAGGAAGAGAACCTGGGGAGCAATGAAGCCCAGGCCTGGGCTCAGGTTTCCCCTCTGCGGAGACTCACTTTTGAAGCTGCAGGCCTCTCATTACAATTCCATGTGCTTTTCAGCCTCTTGTGTTCTTTTGTGTTTTTTTCAAAGTATAAGGATCAGAAGAGACTTCTCTAATTCTTCCCTTGTTTTCCAAAACAAGAAAGAATTTCACACCTTCTTAGGAGCTGAGGACATAGGCTTACAAGGGTAAGCTGTGGATACCTGGAATAACTGCCTTGCACATCCAGGTAGAGACGCCTTGAGGGTGGAGTCGATGATTCTCAAAATGCCGGAGTATTAGAATCCCCACACACCCCTGTTGTCTACCAGTGCCCTGGTTTAGGAAGAAATGAGCGGCCAGCTGTCTGGCTGAGCAGGCCAGGGTTTTGTTTTGCTGAATGGGTATGCAAGACGAAGCGCAGTGTTGGGAAAGACACAGAGAGCCGGCCAAAAAGGTGAAGAGAGATTCTGTAAAAAGGAAAAAAAAAAATAGGAAAATTGAGTCAGCTGCTATGGGGAGAATTTAGGATAAGAGGAGGTTGCTCAAGACATGTAGTGACTTAATGTTGGTTGTAACCACTTCCTCCTCTTCTTCCCCAAGAACCTCACTAAATATCTGCATTACCTCTTCTAGTCAGATGTGGGTTTTGGTGAAAAAAGAACAGGTAAGACTAGCCTCAAGGGAGGCACAGGATGCCCAGTCACACTTACGTAAAGAAAGGTGGTTGACATTCACTTATGATTTCATTGGCTTGTTCATCTCATCAGTAAATATTTAATAACCATGTTCTGTGCACCAGGCCCTGCTCTAGGTGCTTAGATTTCACCAGGGAACAGCACAAATGTCCCTACATTGCTGCCAGAGAATGCAATAAATTATAAAAGGAATAAATGAGTATATTATAGTATGTTAGAACATGATGAGTAGAATGGAAAAAATAAAAACTAGAGGAGACAGGGATTTTAAACAGGGTAGTCGGGGTACGCCCCCTTGGTAAAGGAGGTGAGGGAGTGAGCTGTAGTTTGGATATCTGCCCCTCCAAACCTCATGTTGAAATTTGATTCTGATGCTGAAGGCAGGGCCTAGCGGAGGTGCTTGGGTCTTGGGAGAGGATCCCTTGTGAATGGCTTGGCACTGGCCTGGAGATAATGGGTCAGTTCTCACATGAGAGCTGGCTATTAGGATGAGCTGGGTACTCCCCTCTCTCTCTTGCTTCCTCTCTCGCCTTGTGACTTCTGTATAGCCATCTCCCCTTCCCCTCTCACCATCGGTGGAAGCAACCTGAGTCCCCTACAAGAAGCCAACCAGATGCTGGCACCACATTTCCCATAGAGCCTGCAGAACCGTGAGCCAAATAAGCCTCTTTTTTTAATAAATTACCCAGGCTCAGGTACTTCTCTATGTCAATACAAATGGACCAAAACAGAATGGAGGGCAATTGATGCAAGTGGAAAGGCAATGCAAAAGTCTGGAAGTAGACTTTCCCGAAACTGTGGAATTTCATTAGGACATAATGGATGGAGAAGAGAAAACTTATGGTGGCTATGAAAGCCCCAATGCCACATATGTCAAATTTATATCCTTTGATGACCATGATTTATTGTAAAATGACAACATGCATTAATATCAGGCATGATAAAAGCCATGTTGAGTGGCCCCAGTCAACATGGCTTGAGAATGAAACCAGTGAGTCAATTTTAGAGAGATCCCTTAACAGTGCTATCAAAAGTATTCTTGTATTTTACCTACAAGTTCCACTATACTAACAACTCCACCGAGATTCCTGAATTCCACTGGAACAGCTGATGGCTATGATTTCCTGAACCATTAAATAAAACAAATCAAAATAAACTGCTAACTTTTTTCAGTATTTAATACCTATAGTTCAGTTAGTAATTTTTTCATATATAACACGTCTGTATGCAGTGGAACCATAAAGTTCATTGCAAAGCCGGACACATGACTCACACCTGTAATCCCAGCACTTTGGGAGGCTGAGGCAGGCAGATTACCTGAGGTCAAGAGTTTGAGACCAGCTTGGCCAACATGGTGAAACTCCATCTCTGCTAATAATATAAAAATTAGCTGGACATGATGGCACGTGCCTGTAATCCCAGCAACTTGGGAGGCTGAGGCAGGAGAATCACTTGAACCCAGGAGATGGAGGTTGCAGTGAGCAAAGATCATGCCAATGCACTCCAGCTTGAGTGACAGAGTAAGACTCCAACTTAAAAAAAAAAAAAAAGCATAAAGTTCATTGCAAAGATTATCTTGTTTTTCTGCAAAGTAATCAGAATTGAAATTTGTTAACCACATCAACAAATTACTGATATTTTTACAAGTTGAGAAACTGATATGTGTGGTTTTGCCTCATCTGTCATATGTGACTTTTTTAATTAGAGCAATGATAATATAGCAAATGCTGAAATTTAGGCATAAAGAAACACATTCTACAGATAAATCATGGGGCTAAATATTTTTATTTTTTATTTTTTAAGACTCTATTCTGATCCTATAGCCACCATAAGCGTTACTAGAGTTATACAAATAATTGCATTATAAACATGTTTATAACTTAGCCAAAATATTGATTTTTATAACTTTTTAAGAATAAGAGTTGAAATTTCATACGTGTTTTTTGACAAACTGCAATATTAATTGTATATTTTTGTTTATTGCTATAATTTAAGAACTTTATTTTAAAAGCAGTTTTGGAAGATTATTAAATTTAGCTTTTGAAGCAGTAACTGTTTGAACTGTAGCCAGATGGTCAACAAGGAAACTACATAACTTCAAGTTCTTGTACATTACACATTTTGAGCCATAAAAGTACTATATTTTCACTGTCTATAAAGCTTCCTTTGCAATTGCCCCCCCCCACCCCCCCACACACACACACACAAATGCAGGAGACAATGGGATGGGATTTCTTCCGGGAACGATGAAAATGTTCTGAAATGAGTGTAGAGGTTGGGATGCCTTTTGAATATATTAAAAAATAACCACTGAATTATATTTTAAGAGGGTGAAATTTATAGCGTGTAAGTTACATTTCAATTTTTTTTAATGTCCAAGGCAGTAGCGTGCCTTGCATGTTGGAGAAACAGCAAGAGGGCAGTATGGCTGCAGTGGAGTTGAACAAAAAAAAAAAAAAATGAGTTCAGGGATGGGACGGGGCATCAGACCACAGAGGCCTTGTTGGTTTTTGTACGATCTGTGGGTTCTACTCCAATTACATGGGGAACCACTGCAGGGTTTTGATGTGTGTAGTGACATCGTATCATCTACATTCCAAGACCAGGCTGCCTGCTGTGTTGGCAGTAGCTACACAGGGACAAGAGTAAAGGCGAGGAGACCATGAGGAAGCCACTGCAGTGATCCAGGGAAAGGTGATGCAGTCCTGGGTAAGCCCAGGGAGAGCTGCAGAAACAGTGAGAAGGGACCGTATCCTGGGCATCGTTTGAGGATCTGCCCACAAAATTTGTTTCTGAGTAGATAATGGACAGGAGTGAAAGAAGGGAGCCAAGGTGGGTAGCTCCAACGCCTTGTGGCCTGACCGTGGGAAAGATGAAGATGTTATTAACTGAAGTGGAAAGGACTATGAGCCCAGGAGGCCGGAGCAAGGGGAGGCTCAAAGTACAATTTTGTCAACATTTGCAAAGTCACCCTAGTGGAGATGTGGAAGGCAAGTATGCAAATGTGGAGTTTAAAAGAGAGTTCTGGGCTGAAGATGTAAATTTGATTCTATCAAAAACTGATGAGATGGTTAAGGGGGTGGATATAAATATTAATAAATAAGAGAACCAAGGTCTGAGGCTAGGGGAACTCTAAATGACAAAAAAAAAAAAAAAAAAAAAAAAAAAAAAACACAGACAAAAGGAGACTATAGTAACGATTACTGAGATACTGAGAAATGGCCAGGGAAGGACGACGAAGCCCATGAGGATGTGACTTCCTGAGAACCACAAAAAGAAAGTATGTCAGAGAGAAGGCGCCAGATGCTTCTCACGGGTCTACTGAGAAGAGAACCAAGAATTTGCTGCTGGTGAACTTGATGAGAGAAGTCACTGTGGTCTGATAGGGACAAAAACATGATTAGTGAAGATTTAATAAAGAATGATTTAAAAAAATCTTTAGGACCTAGGAATAGAAAAAGTTTTCTTAGAACACAAAGAGCATCAACCATAGGAAAAAACAACTGGGTAATTGAACTTTACCAAAATGAAAGCCTTCTGCTCTTCAAAACACACCATCAGGAAAATGAAATTCTGGTACAGATAGGAGTTTTTAAAAATGGAAAGAGGTAAGCTACTGACTGGGAGAACATATTCTCCAGTCATACATCTGACAAAGAACTTAAATCCATGGAACTCTTCCAACTCAACAAGAAGACAAACAACCCAATTTTAAAATGGACAAAATATTTGGATAGATATTTCACAAAAGAAGATATACACATGGTAAGGAAACCTATGAAACAGCACTCAGTATTTTCAGTCATTAGGGAAATACAAATTAAAACCACGTGGAGATACCACAGAGCAGTTGAAATGGCTAAAGTTCGAGACTGACAATACAAGGTTGGCGGGAATATGCAGCCATTGGCACTCTCATACGTTGCTAGTAGGAATGAAAAATAACACAACCACTTTGGGAAAGGATTTGGCAGTTTCTGAAAAACTTAAACCTACCATATGACCCAAAAATTCCACTTCCACATATTTACCAAAGAAAAACAAAAGCATATGTCCACACAAAGCCTTATTCCAAACTCAGTACCTCACTCCTTCCCAATCAAAACCCTCATCCTCAAGGAGCAGGCCTACAGATGCTGAAAACCAAACTTTCTCTGGAGCTCTCTTTCTCCCCTGCTTGTCTGCATTTTGACTGAAAGAAACAAGAGTCCCCGTGTGCAGCCAGGGAGACCCTCTGGCTTTCACACTTTGCCTTGCACTGGTGATTTCTCATCCTTAGACTGTCATTGTTTTTCTCCAAGGTGTTGATGGTCTCCAGGAATGGTCACTTGAATCCAATGTCCTTATAATGACTACCTCCAGCCCCCAGACTCCCAAGATGACCACCTGAGATGTCACACCTGCCATATGCTTTCTCCCACCAGCACCCAATCTCAGTCTACCACCGTTGAAAATCTCAACAATGTGCCACAATTTGGCACTGGGACTATCAGGGTACACTTAGAATAGTGATGTGATCTTCATTCCCAGGAAGTTAATGGATAGTCCATCTTCAAAACCCAATTTTAGGTTGTGCTTTGTAGAACCATTTCCAATACCAATTATCATAGGTTGGGATTACAAAAAAAAAAAAAAGTCTCTAAAGCTCTGAGATTCATATGAAGAAAGTTTATTAGGAATTACTCTTAACAGTCATGTCTATAAGGGGTGCGAAAAGCAAAAGTGGGCAAAGGAAGAAGTTGAATTGCAAGCTGGTTTCAACAGAAAGCTCAGCTTTGAGAATTTTTGGATCTGGAGTGGCTCTTTGGTGTTCTCATATCTTGAGGCCAAAGGTCAGGGCCTGTAGACTCCTCTTATCAACCAGCTATTGGATGGGGGCTGCTCACGGGAAGTGGGTAGCTTGGGTAAGCCAGAGAGCAACCTCCAGAGAGGAATTTGGCTGAGAACTGTCAGCTTCCGGCAGAGTGCCTCTGTCCTGAGGGGGACCTGGGGGGCACAGCAGCACCCGCCACACTCAATGCCCACTCTCAAACATACCATGAGCAAAGCACAGCAAAGAGTTCTCTCCCATTTCACCAGCGGAAGTGGATGAACACCAGTATTTCCTTTTCTCAGCCCAGGGCTCTTTCCGCTGAGGGTAAGAGAGAGGCTCAAGAGTTTATCCTGCTCTGGACTCACAAAAACAAATGAAGACCAGATTGCAGGAGGCCCCGATCCTAACCCAGCAGAGATATGGGTTCCAACCTGTCTGCCTGCCTCAACCCTGGCCTGAATGGAACATAAAAGATTCTACAACCTCATTCAGAGGGAATCACAGTTACATACGATTTGATACGATTCAACATATAGATAGCTAGTATTTATCAAGTGTACATGTCAGAGCTTATTCTAAACACTATGTGTCTCTGTGTGTGTGAATTTACATACATAGACATATATACACACATATACACATACATCAATATATACATATATATGTGTACTCATATACATTCATTTAACCCTCAGAGCAGCCCTCCAAGGAAGGCACCACACTTACACCATTACGGGTGAGGGGGCACAACACGGAGAGGTGAAGTGAACTTGCCCAACATTTCTGGAGGTTAGAGGGACAACAACTTTAAGTTCTGGTTCATTTATCCATCCCATATGTCTTTTCGGGGACTGCAGTCTTGCAGTAACCCCAAAAATGTGATCATTTTTCACTGTGCATAACAGTGTGTAACAGAGATTTTTCCACGTGTGTAACAGAGATTCTCGTAATGGCCTCCTTCACTGTGCAGAAGATTAGGGCAGTGTTTCAGCTGCAGTGAGCAGGTCTCAAGGTTCATAATCCCAACATCATGATCACCCTCAACCATGTTTGCCTCAAATAAAGCCCTGGGGTTGCAGGGTGTGGGTGGGCACCAGGGCAGCCCCCACAGTGGGACTGGGTGGAACTCTGCGCGTGGGTCGCAGCCGGTGAGGGGACAGGGAAAGAGCAGCACGAACAGGAAGGAAGCTGGCCGTTCCCACACTTTCCTAGGCCCTGTCCTCTCCCTTGCACTCACAGCCCAGTGTCGCCTACCACCAGCACCCTGACAACTCCCAGACACAGCATCCAGCTCCAGCTGCGCTCCCAAATGCAGACCCAGCACTGCCCTGCCTGGTAAATGTCTCCACCTGCATGCACAAAGGAGGTATGAACATCTCCGAAACCATCTCTCTCTCTTTCTTCCCCAAACCCACTTCTTTGTGTCCCCAGTTCTGGTTGTTGGGGCCATCATCTACCCACCCACCACAAGAGAAACACAGGATCTCCTTGTCATTCTCTGACATTGCCCCCTTCTACCGGCTGACAAGCCCAGTAACCTTCCCGCAGGAGCACAGCACACAGGGCGGTTGGTAGAAGTCCTTTTACCTGTTCTCAAGGCTAGTTCTCCCCATCTCTGTCTATCAGGAATTTCCTCTATAAATTATAAACCCTGGAAGATAGCAATTTCTTCAGTCTCCTGTACCTGTGAGAGACACTGTCAATGAATGGCAAGGACTCCAGATCCATAAATTAAATAAAAATGTATAAATTTGAGCAAAAATGGCATCTAGTGCCTTACTGATTGGCATTAGCAGTTGTTTCCAAATGGGTGATGAGAGGAATCAACTGAGGAATCTATTTCAAAAGTCCGGTCTCCTGGAACATGCCTCCGGGAAGGCAGCCAATGACAGACAGGATTTGCAGGTGAATATGAACTTCAGGTAAACGGTGACTCGTGGTTCATTCTAAATATGTTCCATGTAGTATTTGCGACATACCTTTATTTAATAAGATATTTGTTGCTTGCCTGAAATTTAGATGTAGTTCAGCATCCTGTGTTTTTATGCCAGATCTGGCAACTCTAACAGGCCTATAGAGTCAAACAGCTTTGGAGCCCTGGGAATGGGCTTACTCTGAAATTTCACACAAGTCTGAATGGTTGTCAGTGGAGACTGGGGGACCCTGGTGAGGGGACAGTAGTTCAGCTCCAGACCCTCTGCCGAGCTACACAGCCTTCCTCAGAATCAGGGGACTCAGCCGCTCACACCCTATGGGACCAGGCAGTACCTTGCTGGGGCTTCTCAGAGAGCCTAAATGCCAACCAATGCTGGCTCATGATGCACTCGTGGCTTTGGGAAGCACCATAATGTGTCAGAGTGAAAAATAAACAAAACTGAAGTCCAGAGAGCTCTGCTCATCTGCTGCTTTCTCTACTTACCAGCTGTACAGCCTTGGAAAGGCACCTAAGCTCTATGATCCTCATGCGTTTGTTTTTTTCATTAAAGAAATATTTATTGGGTGCCCTTTATGTGCAAGGTCCTCTGCCAGGCCCTGGGGACTTAACAATGAACAAGGCAGGCATGGTTCTGCACTCACAGAGGGCACACATGTGTAACAGACAAGTAACTGAAAATGCAAAGGCTGTGAATGAAACAAAACAGGGTGCTGCTTAGAGTCTGAGGTGGGCAGGGGCATCTGGGCTGCATGGCCCCCCAGAAGCTTTCTCTGAAAAGGTGACAATTAAGCTGAGACCTGCAGGATGAAAAGAAGCAGCCATCAGCAAGCCTGGATGTCGTAACCATGTCCTTTATTTTCTGTATTCTCATGTTTTGACATCTGGGGTCTTGCTGACCCCGAAGGGGCTGCCCCTCCCAGGGTTAGCCAGTTCCTAAAGATCTCAAACAGCTCAACTGTACACACCTTTCACATGCAAAGCAGCCAATCCAGAGTCCATACCCCGACTCCTCCTTCATGGGGCTCTCCTACAACATTGCTGAATTCACTTTGTTTTTAGGAGGGTCTTGCAGATTCCTCGGGATTTTCTATAGAGCTAATCATGTCATCTGCAAATGGAGACAGTTTTATTTCTTCTTTCAAATCCATGTGTCTTTTATATCCTTTTCTTGCATTACTGTACTGGCTAGAGCTTCTAGCACAATGCTGACCAAAAGCGGTGAGAGCAGGCATCCTTACCTTTCCCCTGTCCTAGAAGGAAAGCACCATTAAGTATAATGCTAACTGCAAATTTTTTAATAAATGCTCTTTATCAAATTGAGAATGTTCTCCTTCTATTTCTATTTTTTTCTGACAGTTTTTAATCATAAATAAACACTGGATTTTGCCAAATTCTTTTTTCCACATCAACTTTAGGTTGTTACTATGGTGAAATACGCTGATGACTTTTTGAATATTGAATCATCATTGTATCTCCAGAAAAAAAATCCCACTTGAAATAGTATATATTTCTTTCTATAAGTTGCTGAATTCTATTCTCTAGTATTTTGTACTATGTCTGGTTTTGCTATGAGACCAGTCTGGTTTTGGTATTACTTGCTTCACAAAGATGAACTGGAAAGTGTTCTCTTACATTTTTTGGAAAAGATTTTTGTATAGAATTGGTGTCAATTCATCCTTAAACATTTGGTAAAAGTATCCAATGAAATTATATGAGTTTAGAAGTTTCCTTCTTAGGAGATATTTAATTACAAATTCAATTTTCTTTAAGTTACAGCACTAATCAAAGTAACTATCTCACATTGGCTGAGTTGCAGAAGTTTGTGTTTTCTGATTAATTAGTTCATTTCATTTAAGTGTCAAATTTGCATGTGTAGTTGTTCATAGTATCCCACATCATATTAATGTCTAGAGGTCTGTATTGATATATCAGGTTTCACTCCTGATGTTTGTAATTTGTGTATTTATTGTTTTTTTTTTCTTTGCCAGTCTTTCTAGAGGTTTATCAATTTTACTGATGTCTTCAAATAATCTGTTTTTTTGTTTCATTGATTTTTTTTCTATTGTTTTTCTGCTGTTGATCTCATTGATGTCTGTTCTTTATTTTTTCCTTCCTTCTGCTTACATTTTGACATTTTCAAACTTCCTGAGGTGGGAGCTTGGATTATTGATTTTCAACTTTCTCCTTTTCCGGTGCATGTGTTGAGATATACAAACTTGCTCTCAGCGCTGCCTTACGTGTGCACACACACATTTTTGTATGTTGTGTTTTCCTTTTCCCTCAGTTCAGAACACTTTTTAATTCCTTTAATATTTCCTCTTTGTCTCATGGGATTTTCACAAGCATGCTGTTGAGTTTCCATGTGTTCAGAAATTTTCTGATCATTTTTCTGTATTGATTTCTAGATTGATTCCATTATATTACAGAATGTACTCTGTATGATTTCAATTCTTCTAAATTTGTTAAAGTTTGTTTTATAGTTCAGGGCATGTTCTATGTTGCTACCTACTTTGTGGGCCTGAAAAGAATGTGTATTTTGCTGTTGTTAGACAGAATATTCTATAAATGTTAACCATACACTGTTGGTTGAGGGAGTGGTTGAGTTCTTTTATACCCTTGCTGATTTTATGTCTAGTTATTCTAGCAATTGTTGAGTGAGGAACACGGAAGTCTCGAACTATAATTGCAAATTTGTCTGTTTCTCCTTTCAGTTTCATCAGTTTTTGCTTCACACATTTTGCAGCTCTTTTAGATGCCTGTCTTCTTGGTGTGTTGACCCTTCATTATTAACAATATTCCTATCTGCCTGTGGTAATTTTCTTTGCTCTGAAATTTACTTTATCTGTTATTAATGTAACCATCCCTAGTTTCTTTTGATTAACATTTATATAGATATCCTTTTCCATTTTTTTTGTTTTCAAACTGCCTATATCATTATGTTTGAAGTGAGTTTCCTATAGACAGCCTACAGTTGAGTCCTGCTTTTTAATCCACTCTGTCAAACTATGCTTTTTATTTGCTGCAGTAAGACCATTTATATTTAATATCATTTATGGTGTGTTAGGGCTTAAAGCTGCCACTTTATTTTTTTGCAGATCACAGAACTTTATTAAGATGGAATCACTGCAAATTACATAGAAACTACTAGCCTAAGGCAAAATCTATGAGGGTCATATGAATTTACATTTACACAAATAGGAAACAAGTGGCATATTCAATACCAGAAGGAAATATCCTGATGCTCAGGTGATGAAGGCTGAGGTGAGTTAAGTCCACACGTTTATTCCAAGTTGTTAAAAAGTCTGTGGGCCAAGCAATGGTCCCTTGCATGCAAAAAGTCAAAGAGCTCCTCTTGCAATCCTCTTCTGCATGTGATTGAAAGGATATACTCTTGTCACAGAGCTCTAGCTGCTCCCAGGCCTCTACACATTTAGCCAACTGCTCACATTGCCCTCTCACTGTTGTTAGGGGATTCACTCCTTCCTCCTCTTCCTCTTTCTCCTCCTTAGGATCTCAGGACCTGCTTGGCATCTTTCCCTCATCCTTCAGTCCCATGTCTGGCTACGGTTCCAGAGTCAACATGAGCAGCAACAGTGGCCCCTAATCTACTTCAGGATCGAAAAGGACTTGAATTTTTTGTTTTGTTTTTTATTTCTGTCTTCTTTTACTTCCTTTGCTGTAGGTTACTTGAACTTTTAGAATTCTATTTTGCTTTACACTGTTTTTGAATATATAGCTCTTTGAGTAGCTTTTGTGTATGTGGCTGCTGTAGTATTACATCATATGTACATAATATCACAATCTAATGGTGTCATTATTTCATCAATTCAAGTGAAGTATAAGCACCTATCTCTTTATAAGTCAATTTACCCCCTCATTGTCTTGACTTGTTTATGGTCACCCTGTATAGGATGGATCCCTTCCAAAATTTCATTTAGATGTCAAGACTAGTGATACCATATTCACCCCAAGAGAAAATAGAACAGCTCATGACTCACATAATGAGGGTTTCTGAGGAGAGCACAGTGGCTTACAAGCAGTGCCAAAAATGGCTTGAGAGGACAGAGAAAAGCTTGGGGTGTTTATGGTGGTTGGGGGTAGGGCCAGAGTGAAGGTTCCTGCATGTGGTTCAAACCTCCCCTGGTTGAAGGAGGGAGAACCTAGGCTTTCTTAACAGTTTACCCAGAGGTGAAGCAGAAACCGAAGGGTGAGTGATGAGGCTTCAAAGCTGTCAACCATCAAACATCAAAAAACCTGGATCAAGCTCTATTACATCATTATTTCCTGTACATACATGTAAAGTTTGTCTCTCCATCTTTTATGTTAAATAAATATTTTCTAATATTCCATTTTAATTCCCTTGTTGTTTCCTTAAGATTGTTTTTGAGTTATTTTTCTTAGTGGTTGCCATGGAGATTATACTTCATTCTAACTTAAATAAATCTAGTTCAAGTTAATAACAACTTAATTTTAATGATATGTAAAAACTTTTGCTTCTGGCCAGGCGTGGTGGCTCACACCTGTAATCCCAGCACTTTGGGAGGCCGAGGCAGGTGGATCACCTGAAGATTGGAGTTCAAGACCAGCCTGGCCAACATGGTGAAACCATGTCTCTACCAAAAATACAAAAATTAGCTGGGTGTGGTAGTGGGCACCTGTAATCCCAGCTACTCGGGAGGCTGAGGTAGGAGAATCACTTGAACCCGGGAGGCAGAGGTTGTAGTAAGCCACTGCAGATCACGACACTGCACTCCAGCCTGGGAAACAAGAGTGAAACTCCATCTCAAAAAAAACTTTTGCTTCTATACAGCTCCATTCTCTTCATTTCTTTCTTTGTGCAATTATCATCATAGATATTACATCTTTTTGTGCACCCATTAACACAGTTTTATCATTATTACTTTATGGCATTGACTTTTAAATCAGCAAGGAGAAAAAAAGAAAAAACATTATACCATATTTTATATTTACCTATGCGGTGCTTTGTATTTCTTCATGTGGATTTCACCTACTGACTAGTGTCCTTTCATTTTATCCTAAAGGACTCCCTTTAGCATTATGTGTGGGGCAAGTCTACTAATGACAAACTTCATCACTTAGGTTTATCTGAGAATGTCTTCATTTCACCTCCATTTTTGAATAATGATTTTGCTGTATATAAAATTTTTTGTTGACACACTTTTTTTCACACATCAGAGTTTGATTCAGTACTGTTGCAAACACACAGAATCTGAAAAAAATCCAGAATAGATTTCTTGGACTCTAATATTTTTTAATCACCTGACAACCTACTCTCTAAGAAAATGTATTTAAGGTAGGCAAATTATTTTGGGAAGATGAATATAAGAGGCAGTAGGAGGAATTTAAAGAAAATTAACACTATGTATTGTAGAAACGTACTAGAAGGCAAATATGGCCCAAAGAAAAATCTCCACTAAAAAAAATGTTGAATGTTGACCATAGAACTAGCACCCTGTTCCCATCTCAATAATTTGAACAAAAAAAAATGTTAAAGACCTTGCTCAATCCTAAGGTTAGTGAAGGAATATAGGAGCATTCGTGTTAATGTGACACCTGAAGTCAAGGAGCACTACCGTTCAAGGGTCATAATGTCTTGATCTTAGGATCAAAAGGCCTTAAGCTGAAGAGTCTGCATTACAGTAGAAAAATGGAAAGTGCTTTATGAGCATGGATTCAGAACATACCAGAAACCTACACATGCAGCACTGTCTAAGCCATAATGATCTTTCTCATCTCCCACTGAAGGTAGATGTAAGAATCTCCAGCCAGGCTTGGTGGCTCATAATCCAAGCACTTTGGGAGGCCAAGACAGGTGGATCATGAGGTCAGGAGATGGAAACCATCCTGGCCAACAGGGTGAAATCCCATCTCTACTAAAAATACAAAATATAGCTGGGCATGGTGGTGCATACCTGTAATCCCAGCTATTAGTGAGGCTGAGTCAGGAGAATCACTTGAACCGGGGAGTCAGAGGTTGCTGTGAGCCAAGATCGTGCCATGGCACCCCAGTCTGGCAACAGAGCAAGAAGACTCCATCTCAAAAAACAAAAACAAACAAAAAAAAAAAGAATCACTTACAGACCTTTGATAGAAACTTGGGTACTTCCTCCTCCTCCTCCTCCTCCTCCTTCTTCTTCTCCTCCTTCCTCATAGAGAACCCAAACATTTATACTTGTTCCACACCCTGAAGCTGAAAGCAATAAAGAATGAACAAATATGGCAAGTTGGTAGGTGCATCTCTGTTTAGGAATTGACTTAACATTGGGTTTCTATTGACAGAACCAGGGAGGAAGTTGCCTCAGATCTTCCTGAAGCTCCCTTTGTATCCTGAGTGAGAGACCACAGCTAATTTTAAGTGGCAAAAGAAATAACAAATTCCTCCAGAATGAGAAATGCGATTTCTGGCTAAAACGGTGCTCTTACATGCAGTATATGAGCACATCCAAAGACCACTAGAATAGAACCTGAGGACGGGCACATGGTGCCAACTGCTGGAAATCTTGCCGTCAGATAAGAATTGAAGAGTGAGTTTTTAGATAATGTTAAACATCGGAATATGGTTAACAGGTTGTGTTCAGGGTCTACTCTTGATATTGTCTAAGTAAAAAAAAAAAAATAACTACCTGAAGACAACATCTACATGCTAAACCACAAAACATTACCTAGGTGAAAGGATGATTTAACTCATGAAACGAGAACACAAGAACAACAATAATCGTTTCCTTGAACACAGTCACTAGAAGGGCAAGGCATTTTCTTACATAAAACACTATAATTTTTCCACTACTCAAAGGAATCCAATAAACGATTGTACAGTGAAAGGGCCTGGATCAAAATTGGAAGTGACACTGACCCCGACGAACACAAGTCACAGGCATCTGTGCAGATCCCAGAGCTGAGTCGCCCAAGAACCGACCACCCCCACCGGCCTGCGGTTACATCTTTCCCTGGTGGGAACGGCCGGAGCGTGCAAGCTGCTTGACAGCGAGTTTTCCATCTGGTAAGCCCAGTGCTGAGCAAAGCCAAAGACGACAACAGGAAAAGTGGTCAAAGCCAAGGTCTCTTCAGCTGCGTTTGTCTTCTTCCCACGGCCTGGCCTGTGCCCTGCAGCCGGACCCCACGAGGAGAGTTCTTCGCGGGGCCTCCCCACCCAAGCTAGGGCAAGCCCGCTGCCCATCCAGCGGCATAGAGCTCCGGGGCTGACTCCACTGCAGTACTTTGCTAGGGGTCCCGGTAGGTGTTCTCATGCTGCACGCTCTGGCATGAGGCCCTGCATTTGGCCAGGCACCACTCCAAGGGATCTTCGAGCGAGGGCCATGAGGAGTCTCTGGAAGGCCACCGCTGCACGGTTAGAAGCGCTCCGGGAGAAGCTACTGCAGGGCTGCAGGCATGGGGAGACGAAGTGCAGGAGGCGTGGCAGCCGTGGTCGGGCCAGCAGCCTTCGCCGCAGTGTTGCTTTGTGCTAGGGACGTTGACGTTACCGCATCCACGCATCCACGCGCCTGCCAATCCTTCCTCTCCAAAACGCAGCCTAGTGCGCCAGTGAGGAGGTGCTTCCTTTGACTGGAGTTGCAGCGTTGACTGCTCAGGCGACTGCTGTTGCCCAGGTTAAACTGCACTTTCCACGGGATGGGCTGATCGCGGTCTTCACCCTGGAGGAGATTCCTCTCACTGCCCTCTCCTCCTCTTCTGCAGAAGCCGGGGCATGCAGTGGCCGCCAGGTTCACCATTCCGCGTGGATGCGGGGCGCAGACGCGGCAGGTGCAGACCCGGGCATGTGGCCCCTCGGCGCCTCGCAGCCTCACCCTACAGGCGGGCGCCGCCCTGCGTGGACGGTTGACAAACTTTTTCCTTGAGCATTTTGAATACGCTATCCCACTGTCTTTTGTTCCCCGTTTCTGATTTTTTTTAAATTAACCCTAAATCTTATTGAGGATCGCAGGTAGTGATGAATCACTCCTCTCTGGCTTTCAAGATTCTCTCTGTCTTTGTTTTTGCCAGTTTGTTCATGAGGTGCGGAGCTGTGGATCTCTGAGTTTCTTGAACTTGGAGTTCATCGAGCTTCTTGCATGTAGAGAGGAAAGTTCTTCATCAAATTTGTGGGAGTTTAGCCCTTATTTCTTGGCGTATTTTTACTATCCCTTTCCTCATCTCCTTCCAGGACTTCCATTACACAAATCTGTATGCTTGATAGTGTCCCACAGATTTCTTAGATTCTGTTTCTTTTTCTTTATTCCTTTTCCTTTCTATTCCTTATACTGTACATTTTCAAGCGACCTACCTCTAAGATCACTGATTTTTTTACCAGCCCAAATCTCCCACTGAGCCTCTCTAGTGAATTTTTTTCAATTTAGTTATTATTTTCAGCTCTAGAATTTCTATTAATTCATTTGTATAATTCTATCTCTTGTCGATATTCTCTGTTTGATGAAACATTATTCTCATACTTTCCTTTAGTTCTCTAGATACAGTTTCCTTGGTTCTTTATATTTAAAACAGCTTCAGTATTATTTAGTAAGGACAATGTACAGACTTCCTCAAGGGTCCTTTCTATTGACTGCTTTGTGCCCCTATATATATGGACCATATTTTCTTGTTTCTTTGAATGTTGAATGGACATTTAAAATGATGTAATGTGGCTGCTGTGAAATTCAACTTCTCTCCATTCCCCAGGATTTCTTTTTGTTGCTATTTGTTGTTGTTCTTTCTGCTGCTGTTAGCTTTAGTGGATTAACACTGTATTTTCCTGAATTAACACTGTAGAATCTGCCTTTTTGTCATAAATGACCACAGAAGTCTCTGCCCAATTATCTCAGTGGACAGCTCACAATTGTGCATAGATTTTTTTTAACTGTCTGAAACCAGTAAGTCTCCCAGTCGTTGCCAAGGGACTCTGAGTATGTTTTGGGAAATGCCTTCTACACTCAGCCAAGTAGCTGACAGCTCTGTCTTAGGCTATCCTTTTTGCTCTTCAGAACCTCAATATTAGCCAGAAGTGAGAGCTTAGAGCTTCTCAGCTCCCTCCTGAACACATGCACAGCCCTGGGCATTTGCACGACCCTGTGCATTCAAGTGGCCTTCCAGGTTCCCAGGAATGTGTCAGAGTTGTTCAAAGCCTCCTATGGACATCTCAGCCTCTAGCTTTTCCTTTTGAGTCTTTTTGGTCAGCTTGTGATTTGCCCCAACTATTAACATCACCTCAGGCAGCAGTGATGCTAAACCATCACCATGGATTGTTTTTGACAAACGTCACTGAGGAAAAGGTTATTTGCACTGGGCAAGGTCTGAGTCAGACCAAATAAAGACAACTCTTATGAGTAGGGAATGACTAGCAGGTCAAACAATGGCGGTTCTCTGGGAATGGGTCTTTGGAGAAGCTGCAGCCCCATTCTGTCCCCACCACTGGCTACTGCGCTGCTGTCTTTTACTTCTGTTGTGGGCTGTTGGCTTTCAAGGCTACTGCCAAGCTGTATGGGGAAGACAGAAATTGGGCTCATTAAAATGCTACAAAGCTTGCTGTTCTTACCACAATTCAGTGTTTTTCTTGAGTAAATGCTTTCCAGATTGTGACAAGCTTTGCTAGTTTCCAGCATTCTGAAAAAGTTAATTTTCAAGGTTTTTAGCGGTGTTCTTATTAATTTTATGGAGGAGAGGGATTTGAGATCCTTACTCCACCAACCCCACTGACATCCTCTTCACATGTCATTAGAACTATGTTAGAGTTATAATTTTTGTTTTAGTTGTCAAACAGACTAGAAAACTTAAGAGGAGAAGAAAAAACATTGGGCTTAATCATGTTTTTGTTCATCATGTTCTTGCTTCCTTCCTGATGTTCTCAGATTTCTCTTATCATTTCCTGTTTACAGAACTTCCTATAGCCAGTCTTTTGGGGGAGGGCTACGGCAACAAATTCTCTTAGTTTTCCTTCATCTTAAATGTTTTGATTTTCCCTTCATTCTTGAAGGATATTTTCACTGAATATAAGATTCTAGGTTGACAATTCCCTTTTTTCAGCACTTGTGCCACTTCTTTCTGGTGTTGCAGGTTTGATCTTAATAAATCTACTGTCATTTGGATTGTTTTTCCCTGTGGGTAAGAAGGTATTTTTCTTTCTAGTTGCTTTCAAGACTTTTCTGTCTTTAGTTTTTGGAAGTTTAGCTGAGGTGTGCCTTGTAGATCTCTCTGGGTTTATCCTATTTGGGATTCACTCAACTTGAGATTTGTAGGTTTCTGGACTTCACCAAGTTTTAGAAGTTTTCAACCATTATTTCTTGGAGTACCTTTTCAGAATCTTCTTCCTCCTCTCCAGGTGGTAATTATTCCATTTTTAATATTCTACCAGATTATGTTGTATCAGTCTATGAATATGCTGCCAGATAAGTATAGTTAATTCTTTAGAATTTTTATCTATAGTTGTAAGTGAAAGTGGTCTTGTTATAGGTTTGAAATTATGGTTGCAGTAGCCTTATAAAACAAATTGTGAAACTTTGTAATTTTGTCTATGATCTAAAACAGCTTAAAACAGAAATGGCATACTATAATTAGCTCCTCTCAAAATCTAATTAAAATTTTTTTTAATTAAAGCTATCAAAGTACTTTTCTCACCTCTTCTGTCACCTTTGATCTGTTTAGTATTATCCTCCTTCTTAGGTTAATTTTGGTGATTATCTTAGTCTGTTCAGACTGCTTTGTCAAAAATTTCGTTAAATGGGTAGCTTATAAACAATAGGAATTTGTTTCTCACAGCTCTGGAAGCTAGGAAGTCCCAGATCAAGGAATCAGCAGATTTGGAGTCTAGTGAGGGCCTGCCTTCTGGTTCATAGACAGCACCTTTTTGCTGTATCTTCACATAATGAAAGAGATAAGGCATCTCTCTTGAGCCTCTTCTATAAGGGTACTAACCCCATTCATGAGGGCTACACTCCCATGACCTAGTCATCCCCTAAAGGCCTCACCTCCAAATACCATCACTTTGGGGTTAGGACTTCAATGTATAAATTTGGGAAGGGACACAAACATTCAGATCATAGCAGTGGTTTACATTTTTCCTAGAAAATCATCTATTTCTTATATATTTTATATTCATATTTGATGTAATTGAGTTACATATTATACTACTTACAATTTTTAATATCTCTGTTATATCTGTGGTTAGTTTTGCTTTCTCTTGTTTTCCTTAATTAATCTTGTTAGGTATTTGTAAATTTAATTGGTCTTTTGAAAGAATCAGCTTTTTTATGTTTAATTTATCTTTTAGAAAAACTGTTTTTGGTTTTATTTATCACGGCTACTATTTTAGTGTCGTTAATTCTAACTTTCATCTTTATCAATTGCCTCCTTCTACATGGTTCATTTATTTGTTTCTTCTCTTGGGTTTATGATGTATAACACCAACTCCTTTCAGCTTTTCAGAGTCTTGATTCCATGTGTGATTCAGTTTTGTGTGCTTCAGAACACCCAGGACATTGCTTAGCAAAGCAGGTGCAGCAAGAATGAGTGGATGAAATTAATGACATTGGATCTCCTGGTGCTGAAAGTCTGCTCATCTACAGCCACATGGTTGGGATACCAAAAAAAATTATGAGATGCATATCTTTGCCTTCAGAGAGGTTAATTTCCCGGGAGTTGAAGTTGGAGGAGAAAAAGCCTGAAAGCCAAAGAATGCAAGGTCAAGTTAAAGTGTCATCAAAGGAGTGAAGGCTGCAGGTCATTTCAGTTCTGCTGGGTCCATCCCGGTTTCTTCTTTGCATTCTTTGCTCCTTGCTTTGCATTCTGGTAGCGAGTGTGAGAGCATCCAGGCAGAAAGCTATTTTACTCAAAATCCTGGTGCTACAAACAAGAATATTGCACATACTTGTCTAGTGGAAAGAGCTTGTGACTTAAGCCCTCTCAACTCAAGCATTGTATAGGATGCTAGAGACACCACAGGTACATTCTGGAGTTTGAAATTAATCAAAAGAGTAATGAAAACATCTCAACCTTTTTGAAGCACTTTGCAAAATATACAAGTGTAAATGTTCTGCTAATGGCCTCCAAACTCCTAAAAGCTAGACAGTGATTTTGTTCTCCCAATTTCCTGAAATCATCGTACCCACTGGATTGGACAACCTCAGCTGGTGGCCATGTGTGCTATAAGAGTCATCCATTTTAGACATTTGAGTTTCCTGGGGAATATTTATCTGGTTTAAGCAAAAAAGGTCTTCTAGCTTTCTCTCATAACAGTCATTTCCATAGTAAACTCTATAGGCCTCTTTGTAAATTTGGAGACTGAGCAAAGAGGAGAGAGATATTTTCCCTCTTTTGAGAGTAGAGACGTATCAGTACCTTAGAGGCACAAAGAGCTCTCAAGACTCTCACTGTCATGTACTTGGTTTCCAATTCTTTGCTTTCAATAAAATTGAAGGAAAACCTAGTGAAATTGTCAGCTGATAAATCACTGAAAATAATATTTGGTGATAGATTGCTCTTTGATTTTTGGCAAATAGCTAGGAAAGAGTTCAAAGTACTGAAGGACATCCCTATAACAAAACTCCATTCTTATCTACTTATATAAGAGAATAAAGATTCTCAGGCTTAGATTTATAGAAACTGAAAATAAGTAATATTCATCTCTGTATGCATGAACCAATTTATAAAAATGTCCCATATATCTCCTTTAGCACTAAATAAATAAATTTACCATAAAATATTTTTATGTACTTTCTCCAAATTTATAATATATTTTCATCAATTGTATACTAAGAATAATCATAAAAGTTCAACTAACAATAAATATTCTTAACAGTTGTAAGAGCCTTGTAGTCATATGAACTACTTTGAAAAATCTATTTTCATTTATATACATATTTTTGCCATATACATATTATTGCTACAGGGAAGTTTGATAAAGAAATCCAGCACTTTGGGAGGCCGAGGCAGGAACCTAAGGTCAGGAGTTTGAGACCAGCCTGGCCAACATGGGGAAACCCCATCTCTACTAAAAAAAAATACAAAAATTAGCCAGGCGTGGTGGTGCACGCCCATAATCCCAGCTACTCACGAGCCCAAGGCAGGCAAATCACTTGATCCCAGAAAGCAGAGGTTGGAGTAAGCCAAGATTGTGCCATTACACTCCAACCTGGACAACTCCATCTCAAAAAAAAATCAATAAAAGACTTTCAGCCATTAAAAAATATATTAGGATAAAATTCAAAGAGGGAGGTGGAAAATGGAAATACAATATAAGGAGAAAAAGGAACAGTGTTAAGTTTCCAGCTATTAAAGAGTTAAGTTTACACACACACACACACACACACACACACACACACACACACACACGCATACATACATATATCTTTTTTAGAGACAGAGTCTCCCTCTGTCACCCAAGTTGCAGTGCAATGGCATGATCATGGCTCACTGCAGCCTCTGCCTCCCGGATTCAAGTGATTCTCCTGCCTCAGCCTCCCAAGTAGTTGGGACTATAGGCACACACCACCATGGCAGGCTAATTTTTGTATTTTTAGTAGAGACAGGGTTTCACCATGTTGGGCAAGCTGGTCTTGACCTCCTGACCTTGTCAAGTGATCCACCTGCCTCAGCCTCCCAGCGTGCTGGGATTACAGGCGTGAGCCACCATGCCAGCCTCAAATATATTTTTAAATAGGTGATAATGAGTATCAAATTGCAAGGTATTTAAATTCCATTAAATACATTTTTAAAAGAGTGTTATGTTTACTTTAAATGCCTAATACATACACAAATTTCATCCCTTGCAATTATAAAATATAAGATAAAATAATTAAAGTGTCATCTTTAAAATGTGCATTTTTAAAATTCCTAGGGAATATGCAAAAGTGTTAAGTCTGAAGGCCACAGCTTGAAGGGCACCTCAGGCCTCTGCTCTCCACCTCCCCAGCTGCCTCTCTGGATCACACCTTTAGCCCGTTTTACTTGGACTACAGCACAACTCCTCAGGGCATCTCCTTGGCTGGATAGACCTGAGTGCGCTGCCTGGGAACATCCTACAAACAAATCTGGTCACGTGGCTCCTTCTTCAAAATCTCTGTTGATGTCATCCCACCTGTGGCTTATTGCTGACAGGACTCTGAGCTGAGTCAACCTTAAATCAAGCCATTAACTTAAGCCGTAGCCATTAGTTTAAGATGAAGCCATCAGAGGGTATTGACTTGGATTTTACTCTGTCTTGCTCAATAAAGAGCTCCACATTTAGATGGCATAGAACACAGGAAGCTAACCACTGCCCTTGGGCCATATCAGGCCTGCAGATGTGTTTGGCTTGAAATCAACATGCTTTTCAGAACCTGGCAGGAGCACACTGGGCCAGAGCTCCCACACGGCCATTCAACCCGGGTGCAGTCATCACTGTCCTTGTGGAGGGACTACCCTGCCTGCTTCCCTAAGTGTGTGTTACTGTCGGGCACCTGCAGGCAACTGTATTTGAGACCTGAAACAGAGTTTTCTCTGCGCTGTGTATTAACTACATGATGGTATCACTGTATCATAGACAACTTAAAGCATCTAATGTTAAGGGCACAATAAAATAATATTGATGAGCAGATTTAAAACAAAAACACTCACATCCCATTTCTCCTGGATCATTGTCACCTCTGGTTATTGGTTGTTCTCCTCATCTCGTCCCCTGGCTCGGACTCCCTGTGCCATCTCTAAGGCCTGGCTGCTTTGTTTGAACAGGGCCCCAGGAAGTATGGACAAAAGCAAAATCTCTGGAGGATTTATGCCACAAGCAGGTCATCCTCAGAAGGACCCAAGCTACAGAAGACCGAAGAGCGGTTTGGGGGATCTTGCAGCTGGACTCCTGCACATGAAGGGCCGGGGCAGGGCCCCTCTGCAGAGCACAGGGCAGACGAGGCCTCTTGGGTACTGAGAGAACTGACTTGCATCCGGCTCCAGGTGTCTAGGGTCTGGGAGCTCGGTCAGAGAATACGGGTGCCAGACAGGGCCTATTGGAAGCTGATGACCCAGAGGCCCCCTTGACTGTTACAGGTCAGCTCTGGGTGGGGTTATTTCAGGGTTCAGTTACACCAGGCCCAAAATAATGAAACGAACGCACTTCTGATCAAGCTCTCATGTGCTTTGGGAATCTCAGCCAGCAGGCCACTCCTGCTTCCCACCCTACTTGACTGAAATTACAAAGACAAAGGATCATCTTGCCCATCCATGTTCACAGCAGCATTGTCCACAGTGGCCAAAATATGGAAGCAACCAAGAGTCAACACAGATGCTTATCACAGAGAAGCAAAATGTGCTATATCCCTACAATGGAATATGATTCAACCTCAAAAAGGAAGTTCTGACACATGCTACAACAAGGATAAACCTTGAGACCATGACGCTTAGTGAAATAAGCCCATCACAGAAGGACAGAGACGGGGCCAGGCATGGTGGCTCATGCCTGTAATCTCAGCACTTTGGAAGGCCAAGGCGGTTGGATCACCTGAGGTCAGGAGTTTGAGATCAGCCTGGCCAATATGCCAAAACCCTGTCTCTACGAGAAATACAAAAGCTAGCAAGGTATGGTGGCGCACGCCTGTAGTCCCAGCTACTCAGGAGGCTGAGGCAGGAGAATCGCTTGCACCCAGGAGGCAGAGGTTGCAGTGAGCCAAGATCATGCTATTGCACTCCAGCCTGGGCAACATACCAAGACTCTGTCTCAAAAAAAAAAAAAAGAAGAAGAACAGAGATGACATGATTCCACTTACGAGGTCCTGAAAGTACTCAAAGCCATAGAGACAGAAAGTAGAATAGCACTGTTCCAGTTTTGCAAGCCAAAAACGAAAAGGACTCTGTGGATGGATGGTGAACATGTTTGCACAACATTAGGAATGTATTTAATACCACTGAACTCACACTTAAAAATGGTTAGGATTGTAAATTTTATCTGTTATATATTTTACCACAATAAAAAAAATTGGGAAAAAACAAAGATTATCAAATTGAGGGAAACAAAGTTCAACTTCATTTAGCAGCAAAGAAAATTAAGTCTAACAAGGAAAAATTACAACTGAGAAGAGTGTGTATTTGTGTGTGATTCAGAGGAGAGAAACAGACCCAAAGAGTGGAATTTGGTGGGACTCTGAGATCAGCTCAACATGGAGTGTTCTGACATTCACTCGTCGAGCAGATCCAAACTGAGCACCTCTGTGTGCCAGGCACTGGAGACGCAGTGGGAGCGGAACAGAAGGCCTTGCCGGGGTATGGGGGAGGCGGCCAGAGTCCCTGCCGAGGGCCTCTGCCCGTTACTGCAGGAAGAACCTGGATGCCTGTCTCAGAAGAGTGCCATGCAGTGAGTTCCAGATTTACAGGCAGGTGAGCTGGGTCCAATCTGAGGCTGCTGTGAACCAAAGGGGTAGTGGATGACAGTGTTTGTGCTTCTTAGGTACTCACAGCTTCACTCTCAAAAGGGGGAAAACATCTTTCACCCTGCCCTTTTCTCAGCCACGTAAATTTACATAGAGGACTATAGTGATGTCCACACCCTCGTCCAGCCTGGCCCTGGCCCTGGTGTCTCTGGACCAGTAATTCCCCTGGCCGGATAACAGACATTGTGCCACCTGTGGACCCCAACCCCCTGAGACCTCAGGCTCCTCCTTTGCTCACTTGCCTCCTGGCTGAGCCTCCTCCAGTGCTCCTGCCGCCTTTACCCCCAAGCGCTGCCTCTAGTGAACCAGTTAAACCACTGAGATTCCTGCCCGCAGGAAGACGCCCCCATTTCCCTAGTTCTTTCCTTCTCTCTCAGCCACAGCTGAGAGTGACCGAAGAGAAGTCCTGCTTAATCACTTCCAGGCTGGTGGATAAAGTGCAACTTACTTTGGATCCAATGATGCTTGTAAATCCACAGAGCAGCCAACAGCATTATCGACAGAGAGGCTGCACATCCTGCCCGCAATGGCTGCATGTAACTTAATTTTACATACAAAACTGTAATTCAAAACTGCTGAGTCAGGAGCCATTTCAGTCATTCTCAACTCTTAAGAGCTTGTTTCTTTCCACCTCCTATCCCATTAGACTCCCACTCCAGCTAAGTGCTTTCTTTCCAGAACTCATTAAATCCTTCTTCCACTTTCATTTATTTTCTCATTTCCCCCCACAGCCCTTCTTGCTAGTTGTAATATTTTTGTTTTCTTTTCACCATCCACTATAACAGCGTCTCCATGATGGCAAGCAGTGTTCTTTCCAGAATTCCTAGCTCTTGTCCCCACTTTCAGGTCTCCCCTGTTTCCCCTGGCAATTCTGTCCTGATGGCACCGTTTGATGACTTTGGATGTGTTTAGCCTTTTAATCTTCTCAAGTTTGGAAAAGGGATTGCACATTTCCCTCCACATGTTTTGCGAGAAGACTACATTTGGCGGCAACTAAGGCACTGCTGTGTGGCATTTTTGCAGTTGTTTATCTGTCTGTTTGCCTGCCCCTTGGATTGCTTAGTAGCACCCCTGCCAACATGCTTTACAAAGGCTGTATAGCTGCCCTGCCACCTACCCCTTGTCCATGCTAGGCTCATGGGAAGGCAGCTCAGTCTCATCCCTCTTCCCTTCCCATACACACATCCCCTCCAAGTCACTCCTACATTCTGTGAACCCCATGCAAGATCCAGTTGCATCCGGCTTGACCCTGTTTGATAACAACCATTTCCCCCCATGGACCAATCAGTCCTTCTGTGTAGATGTGGCACTTTCAAGCTTCCATGACAACTTGAACATGTAGATTTTTATCTTCAAAACTGGTCTTAGGAACCTTCTGCCATATGCTATATCCCCAGATACAGAGTAATGGGGTCTGTGGTTGCACCTGCTGCAGTGCTGTGTGTTGAAGAGATACTGCAATTCCTGCCCTGCAGAGCATCATGATTCACCTGTGCTCCCCTGTGTGAACAGATACAAATTGAGCACACTGCCGGGAATCAGAAGAGAGACCTGGTGCTAGTCCCACATCCTTGTACTTACCAGGTTAGTCCCACATCCAAGTACTTAACAGTCTACTCTCATATCCTAGTATTTACTAGGCTAGTCCTGTATCCTAGTATTTACCAGGCTGGTCCCGTATCCTAGTACTTACCAGGCTGATGCCATATCCTAGTACTTAACAGGCTACTATCATATCCTAGTATTTACTAGGCTAGTCTTGTATCCTAGTACTTACCTGGCTAGTCCCATATCCTAGCACTTACCAGGCTAGTCCACATCTTAGCACTTACCCAGCTAGTCCCACATCCTAGTACTTACCAGGCTAGTCCCACATCCTAGTACTTACCAGGCTAGTCCCATATCCCAGTATTGACCTGGCTAGTCTCGTATCCTAGTTCTTACTGGGCTAGTCCCGTATCCTAGTACTTACCTGGCTAGTCCCGCATCTTAGTACTTACCTGGTTAGCCCCTTATCCTAGTACTTACCAGGCTAATCCTGTATCCTAGTACTCACCTGGCTAGTCTCGTATCCTAGTACTCACCTGGCTAGTCCGACATCCTAGGCTAGTCCTACATCCTAGTACTTACCTGGCTAGTCCCATATCCTTGAACTTACCTGGCTAGACCCATATCCTTGAACTTACTTAGTGCTCAGAACATCACTTTCTTATTTTTTTCAAACAGGATGACAATACCTCCTATGCTTAATTCACAAGACTGTAATAAGAATCATATGAGATCATGTATGTCAGAAAAACACTGCTGAAAATACTCTTCACTCAATTATGTTGTGAACCTGAAAATGCTCTTTAAAAATAATAAAATGTATTTTTTTTAAAAAGTGGCCCTTGGAGAAGTTAGCCATGTTTCTTTCCCAGTCTCTGAACTGATTCTGTGCAGAAAGCTTGGTAATGACTGGAATGACTTGTGGTGCAGTCCTCAGTGTGTCCCTCCACCAGGCAGGAAGGGACCCCCCAGACCCTACAAGGGCATTACTGGCTGCTGTCCTTCTGCCTGCTGCTGGACTAAAAATTGAGGACGTTTGGGACATAGACTACACCGAAGAAATGCTGGCTAATGAGAAACACAAATGTAAACACCATAAATTAAAGTGCCCTCTCTATGTGGATGAGTGGAGTCAGGAGTCCAGGCCAGAGCCAGATGAGGCCTGACCGGGGAAGTGGAACTTCTCACAGCAGGGACAGTGATCACATAGCGGGAGGAGGGCATCCCAGCACAGGCAGGGCTACCACCCACTATGGCCATAACTGAGTGAGGTCAGTCTCAGAAAAATGTGGATGTCTATACAATAGGGTCAGCAGACTTTATTCACTGGAGAAATAATTTCTTCATAATCAGGATAATTTTATCCATCACCTCTTAAGGGTAAGACATGAATGGTTTCCTCATGCCACTAGAGGAAATTCTGCTCAGAAACCAAGTACTTGTTAGGGAAACTGCTTGATTAAGTATTCTGGGTGAATATAATACTGATCTCAAGCAACTATAGCTGAAGTCATCTCAAGTACAATGGTCATTGTACACACAAGAATCAGGGGCATATTTTATTTCTAGGTAAAAACTATTTTTAAGGTACTTCATAAATCACTGGCAAGGTCAACCACACTAAACATTCCAGAACATACAGGGGAAACCTTCGTGGGCGTGCCCAGACCTCTGGGCTGCAGCGATGCATTGTTCTGAGGCTTCCTGCATGGAGCTGTCCCTGTCGTCAGCAAGTCTGGTGGGCCCACAGCAGTGCCTGCGGGAGGCTTACTGTGACCTGGCTGCACAGGTGCAGGAGACACCATGGTCTACACGGCCAGTCTCCCCACAGTGCAGTGATCACCACGTGGGACACCTACTGCAGGCCCGCTGTCTTCATGCAGCAAATAAGACCACAGTAGCCCACAGAGCCGTGGAGAACATTAAGTGGATTAATAAAGATGGAGCGCTTTGCACCCAGCCTGTCATTCAACCAGTGTTCAGCATTCGCAGATAGGGATGACCACTGTTTATCCCGGGCCACGCTGATCACTTTACCCAGGTGCATTTAGTGGTAGGATCAACCCTGAGCCTACTGTTAATACACATGAATGCATGCATAAATAATGAATCACGAATGAGTGATGAGTTCTCTATGTTTATAGATGAGGATAGCAAGAATCAGAAAACCTATATTGTGCAACCTTCCTTGTGACAGAGGTGGCCAAGGCAATATAATGGAAATTGTGACTAGAATTCACAATTTCCTAACCAGGAAAGCAGGTGAGGTGGGAGATGAGTAAGTGGCAGAAGACCTTCATGCTTTTCTGTCCTCTCACTTTCTAGGTGTGAGAATACACCTAGAAATACACCTAGGTGGCTGGAGGTCCAGCAGCCACCACAGACTTTAAGCTGACCTTGAGAACAGAAGTTGCATGCTAAGACTGGCAAAATATAAAGATAGGTAGTGTCAGTGTCCCTCATATCTGTGGGGCCACTCTGTCATCCCTAGGCACACGTCACACTTTTCACTAATAGAGGAGGGAACATGTCTATCTAATTCTAGCCATTGTTATTTTTGGTCTCCGTTACTAGAAGCCAGATACATTTCTAACTGAAAAACAAATACTCTAGGCTGGGCTCAGTGGCTCACGCCTATAATCCCAGCCCTTTGGCAGGCTGAGATGAGTGGATCACTTGAGGCCAGGAGTTTGAGACCAGCTTGGCCAACATGGTAAAACCCCCATCTCTACTAAAAATACAAAAATTGGTCAGGCGTAGTGGCACATGCTTATAACCCTGGCTACTTGGGAGACTGAAGCCGGAGAATCATTTGAACCCAGGAAGCAGAGGCTGCAGTGAGCTGAGATCACACCACTGCACTCCAGCCTGGGCGACAGAGTGAGACTCTGTCTCCAAAAAAGAAAGAAATTCCTTGTTCTTTCGTGTATTAATTAGGACGTGTAACCTTAGAAAGCCAGGAGATTTCTTTGTCTTCATTCCTGGCTTCTGAACCTTGCCTGGCTTAGAGACACTTCTCACTCATCAGGAATTGAACCATGTCGTTACCAAGCTACAGTTTTTGTTCATTATGTATCTTCAGCATTCATGCTACATTCTGGCTCTTTCACCCAAATTGACAACAAGGTAGACATCTGTGAAATGACCTTTCCATTCCTGAGTTCCTGTGGTTGATTCTTCTCTCAGTTACAACACCACAAGGCTTAGCATAATTGCAGAGCCCTTGCATGTAAGAATGGATCTGCTATTCTCACATATAAAGTCAAATCGGGGATAAGAAAATTATTTCTCTGAAAACCTAGATATTGCCCTACAGTCTTCTGCAACTTTCTGCTGGGAGCAGGTCTGACACCCTCCTGAAAGCAGTTTGTTCCTTTCTGAGTAGCATGTGCTCTCAGATTGAATGTTTCCATACCTATTTTTAATCTGTCAATTAAATTACCTATTTTTAATCACTGATAAATTAATGGATATAGCTTTGTTTTTTTAGGAAACTTGCCTTATACATCGTTATGTAAGTCCATCTCTAGACCAAGCATACTTTTCTCCCCACTCAGGAAAATTTTCTAATGTTCTGTCTTTGATTATTGCTTCTTTGCAGTTATTCTTTGTTCTTCCTCACAACGGGCCATGTTATTTGAAGTCCGCTTCTCCTCTTACTAGCCTACTTGACAACTGTATTTTTTTCATTGCTTTTATCCCTTTGTCCTTTTTCTGTGGATTCTAGGAGAGCAATTCGAGTTTGCCCGCCCCACTAGAGTGTGTCTCTGAGGCTTCAGTTCTTTTCTTTACGGCCACCATGGAGTGCTGGGCTCTGCTGATGCAGGTGGGCGTCTTTGAAGCCTTTCTTCATTTGTGGGGTGCTTTTCACTGGGGCTTGTGCCTCAGCCTCTACCTTTGCATTATCCAAGCTCCTCTAATAATCTCTATCCTTATCACTTGCTTAGAATTTCAAATATGGATCTTTAAATTCTTTTTTATTTCTTCCTAAATTTTTTTTCAAACATTGTATTTTCAGCTACAGTCAGTGTATTCAGTTCAGAAGATGTTCATTGGTTCGATTGGTCCACGCTCTGTAAAAACCATATTACAGTGATACACAGCACGCTTTCACCCTCTTGCCATCCTGGGTCCCCTAGATGAATGCCCCTTGAAGAGCTAAAGCTGGAAGGCACAGTGGGTTCATCCCCAGTCCTGATGTCAGTGCTTTGGAGACAGACGCTCCCTGGGTGTGTGTGGTCCGTAGGGCTGAGGAAGGCAGGTTCTTTGACCCACTTAGGGTCAAGGTATGCCCTTGTGAATATGGGGAGGCGCTTAGTTTTGTTCCACCAAATAAGCTACACAGAAGAAAAAGCCACACCAGTCCACCCTCTACCTGGCCAGCAGCATTGTACCTTTGGGGACCACACCGTCAGGACTCAGTGGGACACGTCCGCCCCCTTACCTCCCCAACATTGCAAGCCCAAGCCAACAGGGAGGAGAACAGGCAAGGCCCAGGCTCAGGACAAACAGTTGTCCCTTCCGCAAGGGAGGGTAAGGTGCTCTCAGGGCTCTGCCGGGTTCAGTGACAGCCACTGGGCCACCAGGCCCCTTCTCACCTACCTACCTCTGGCCAACTGAGCCACTAACAATGAAAATGTCCTCACTTGTGCCCTGAGACTGTCTCATTATTGTTGAAGATAATGGAAATCCCTCCCACGGCTAACAATTGCTGACACTGTTCCTGTGCAGTTTTTTGTTGCTTTTTGGCTGTTTTCTGTACTTTGATGTGTATTTTAGGAACAAGTTGGAAGAGAGATTACTCAGGGCTACAATAGCCTCAGATCACCGCTAGGCTCCTTCCCTTGAATCCCCATAACACAGAGGCCAGAAGCTGGCACTAACAGATTCTCAGTAAAAAATAGACAAATGAATAATGAGTTTTGGCTGAGACATTTGGGACCAGAAACTGATCTAGACGCAGGCTGGGATGGATCTAGGGCAGGGGTTGGGATGCAGCAAGTCACAAGGGAAGAGGGGCCGTCAAAAGCCACTGCAGGCACAGACACCACCTGAACCGAGGCAAGAGGCAACTCCGGCGTGCAAACCAGGCTGCCCAGGAAGAACAGGGCTGGACGGCAGGGCCTCGGCTGTGGGGGGCAGGAGCCCCTCCCCTGTGGAGTGGATGCCGAGCCACGGTGCATCCAGGAGTTCAGGGATAGTGCAGGTAAAGGTGGAGCTGTGTCTCCAGCTGCTGCCTGGGCCTCAGTGCACAGGAGAGACCCAGACGCTGCGGCCATGCCTCCAGGGCCCCTGGGCAACATCTCCACCTGTGAGCGTCCGGCTTCCACATGCTGTCCTCGGCATGCAGGGACCCCAGACCCCCACTCTTAGTCTGACAACAAGCCTGTTGCTGCCACGGCTGGTTCTATTTCCACACATGAAATTTTGCCCTAAACACCTCTCCCTTCCACCTCTGGACATTCACAGTGGGACGGGGAACTGGAGGACCTTCCTGCGCCCCATGTCTCCACAAGGCAGGGCTTCTTGGGCCCAGGCCCCTCGGTCAGCCGCCCCCTGCCATGCCTGCTGAGCGAGCGCCAGCACCAGGAGCCCGGGCGCGTGTGGGAATTGCTGTGGCCACGCGTGCCACCATGGCCGAAGACCCCACTGTCCTCCTATCACACGATGGGGTTATGGGGGGCCAGAGCTGGGCTAGGATAAGTGCCCGGGCCAATAGGGAAAACAAGTAAGGAAAGAGGAGGAAGGACCAGAAAGCAAACGCACCCAGCTCGGAGGCGCCTACACCGCGCAAGCCCTGCCCGCCACCATCCTTCTTCCCTGGAAAGTGAGTCCTTGGAAGAAAAAACTGCCACCGTTCCATGCCTGGAAGGCACTAGCAAATATGCCACGAACTGCGAGCAGCCTGCTCTCAGGACCCTGGCTTTGGGCCATGCCTGGTGCCACTGTCACCTTATCAGAGCTGGGGTCTCCCAAACCTGCCCACCTGCCTGCTGCCGCAGTCAGGGCCGAGGGCGTCCACACGGGCTTCCAGGAAAGAATCATTCTCTCCTGGGGCATTCCCACTGCAGCTAGCTGTTCTCCAGCACATTCCACACAGGCCTTAGAGGGAGCTTAAATAGCCGGTCTACAACAGCAGAGACTGTGGAAGCTCTGAAAGCCCCCAGCTCCACGCTGGGCCTCCGTACAGGGGAAGATGAAGCCTCTGCAGAAGGCAGGAATGTGGGCCTGTGGCAGTGCAGGCGGCAGCGTGGGGGGCAGCGCAGGGGACGCACCTGTACCCAGCCTCCAGTGTGGTGCCTCCAGCCCCTCCGAACTACCCCTGCACACTGGCCACAGGCTCTCTTATGAGCTCGACACTAACACCGCCTGCCATACACCCTGCTGAAGATGCCCCGACAGATGGCACCGGTACGGACAGAAAGAAAACATCTTTCATCCTTTTAAAAACTGTGGGCCGGGCACGGTGGCTCACGCCTGTAATCCCAGCCCTTTGGGAGGCCCAGGCAGTGATCACCTGAGATCAGCAGTTCAAGGTCAGCCTGGTTAACATGATGAAACTCCGTCTCTACTAAAAAATACAAAAATTGGCCAGGCATGGTGGTACATGCCTGTAATCCCAGCTACTCAGGAGGCTGAGGCAGGAGAATCTCTTGAGCCTGGGAGGCGGAGGTTACAGTGAGTTGAGATTGTGCCACTGCACTCCAGCCTGGGCGACAGAGTGAGACTGCATCTGGAAAAAAATAAAACCAACGAAAAACCTGTGGAACTGTCCCACCTATCAAAATAATTTGTGTTGTGGAGTTTAATGGTGGGGGAGGGAATGGAGAGAAGCAAAAATTATGAATAGAATGCAGAGAAAAAAATGTTTATTAGGAGAGACAAAAAGGATTAGATCATGTTCCTCATGTTAACATCTCTAACAATATTTAAGGCAATGTTAGGTAAGTGGCCAAGCTGAGCGTACACTGGGGCATAATCCCAGGAACACAGGCAGGGATGGATCCAGGGCAGGGTTTGGGCTGTAACAGCGAGGAGCGTCCATCAAAACCCTTTGGAGGCACAGACACCACCTGAGCTGAGGCAAGAGGCAACTCCAGCGTGCAAACCAGGCTGCCCAGGAAGAACAGGGCTGGACGGCAGGGCCTCGGCTGTGGGGGTCAGGAGCCCCGCCCCTGTGGAGCGGATGTGGAGTCACCACCACTCATCCAGGGGTTCAGGGATAGTGCAGGTAAAGGCGAAGCTGAGTGTGAGGGGTGCTCCCAAGCCCTGCCCTCCTGGCTGCCCTCCAGCCTCTGCGCCTGCAGCATGCTCTGTACCATGGAGCTCTCCTTTCCCGTAACACAAAGGTCAGCCCGCATCCCTGCCTGCTCCAGGTATTTTAATGACAACCTCCAAACATCGGTTTCTCGCCGTCCGGACCCCTGCCCCTCGTCCTGCCCATTTTCTCCTCCTCTCCTACAGGACCCACTGGGGCACATGTTCTGCTCTGTGCTTCTGTCCACCACCAGGGGCCGTCCTTCTCCTTCCGTCAGCTTTGGCAAAATCCCACCCAGCCTTCAAGGGCGCCCCCAGGAGCCAGAGTCTCAGCCAGGACTGTCCTCCAAAGGATCACACTCGCCCTCATAGGTATCCGTGCCCTCACTGAGTCTCCCTTTGAGACCCGAGCCCCTCAGGGGCAGCGGGGGTCTCCTCCTCTCTGCCCCTCAGTACCTGACACCATTCCCAACACTAGGACCCTCAGCAGTTTGGAGGGTGACTGAAAGTGCAGGTGATATGTGGCTCTGCAACTGTGTGGTCTGCCCCCAAACACACACACTAATTTGCCACAGTTGAATGAACACGCTTGAGCGTTTTCATGATTATGAGAGAAAAGACAAGAAGGAGGAGAAGGGAACAGGGGCTTTGGAGAAGTTGGGAGTTTTGAAGTTATACTCACTGTGGCTCCCTGGAGTCCAGGAAATCTTGAGAGGACAGTTTAGTGGAAGACTTGATGACAAGCTCTTTCTCTTAAGAGTAACACAGTGGACCAAATCCTGTGAAACAAACCTCTCCCACATGGCTGTGAGCTTTATAGATGTCTTTAGGCAGAACAATGTCACTCAAAATTCCTCTCTACTTATTCAAAGACAACTTCTTAGGAGGCCCACAAAGGGTAAAAGCTGAGTGTCCTGGGGGGCCTGAGGGAGGGAGGAACATTCCTGCCAGGACACAAAGGTGGCTGAGCTGGGCTGGATATAAGGAGAAGGGGCAGGAGAGAGGGGGCAGGCATCCCACCCTCCATAGAAGGTCACAGAAACACAGGGGCCTTCTGTATGTGGACTTTGAGAGACCAGTGTTGAGCGGGCTTCAGCAGGCAGAGAGGCAGACAGCAGCAGGGACTTACCGACCTGGTGCGAGCCTCATCACAGCCCGAAGAGCTCAGGTTTGGGCCAAGACATCAACGTTCTCCACTGGTAGTAAGAGTTTCTACTTTCACTCACATACACACAAATGCACACACACTCACACACAGGCTTAGCTAGCATGAAAACCAAGCGGGTGCTCCCAGTGTTTATCTGGATCGAGTTGACTTGAGTTTAGATGGCAAGCAGTAGTTTAGAGCAGGGTGCTGGCCCCAGGGGCCCACGCAGGGCCTGAGTCTCAGTGGATCCTGATCCTCCCCCAGGTCCCCCTTCTCCCTCCCCATGTACGTCTATACATAGAGAGGGCTCCATGCCTGTTCGATTGGACCTCGTGAGTCCATCTGGAAGATAATTTAAAAGGGATGGAAGGATGATATACTAAGTAATGTAGAAAATGAAGTCTTGTTTACTTTAAAAATGGAGAAGACAGTTTGCCAATAAAACATAGCACTTCATTTCCCTCTAGAATTCTGTTATTAAAATTAATCTGCAATGAACTCCTGGCACCTCTCTCACAAGCCCTTCCAAAAGCTTTAAAAATAATAAAGCATGCTCAAGAAGAACAGAGTGCATTCCAGCAAGACAGCTGGACCAAATTGCCTTCTCCTTGGCGGGGGGAGTGGGAAGGAAGGCAGCTGGCAGCTTCATAAATTAAGCACATTAAGAACAAAATTAGTGAAGGAATGTCATCCCTCCATCTCTTCAGAGATACCCACAAACACAGTCTAAACATGAACATGAATTCAGTTCACAACTTCACTCTTATACGCACAGGCTCCACAGAGACACACACAAACGCAGAGCCACAAACACACATGCAGAGACTTGGGCACAATCTTAACATGGGACACACACAAAATACATGTTTGTACACACAGACACAACATAGACACCCTTCAGCAGGGATAAAGACTGAAAATCTTATGCTAAGTGAAAGAAGCCCGACCTCAAAGGCTGTGTATTATATGATTCTATGAAATGTTCAAAATAGGCAAATATGTACAGACTGAAAATGGGGTGGTGGTTGCCAGGGGCTGTAGGGCAGGGAGGTGGGGGAAGGGAAAGGGGAGGGACTGTTTCATGCACATGGGGTTCCCTTTTGGGGAGATGAAAATATTCTGGAACTAGACAGTGGTAATGGTTATACAACACTGTGAATCTACCAACTACCAAGTAATGGCACAGTAGAAAATAGTAAGTGTTATGCTATGTGCATTTTATTACAATTTTTTTGAGAAAGAAAATTTAATCAAAACATTTAAAAAGGTGGACTGGGTCCCAAATCAAGGTCAATTCCCTCCTATCACAAGAGCTGCTGGTAATGATGCCATTTTTACAGTTCATTTCTCCCATGGTGCGGGGATATTGGCATTAAAGTACTTAATTTTTTTTCTCTGTATTGGCAGAAGCAGGTATGCGAGCTGGGAACTATTGCTATGAAAGGGGTTGTGTAGATATTAATTCACCAGGGTATGTGCAGTTTTGGTGCCTCTCCAATAATGATGGTGAAACCCAAGCTCATGCAAGTCCTTACAAGGAAGAAAATATGCAGTGCCCTGCCATTGCTTAAGTGTCAATGTCAGGTGCTGGGCCCATGCAGGTTTCTAAAAGTGGCCGAAGGGAAAAGGGGGTCAGAGTTTCACAGAGACCCACCTGGGCAGAGCGAGCCTTTTACCTAATCCTCTGGCATGAAATGGTGAAAGGCTGATGCCTCCAGCCCTTATGAGCCCCGCAGATAATGAGGCTTTGTGACCCCCCTCTCCCTCCACACCCATTTCTGAAGAATGCTTGGCGTCATGCAGCACAGAGACCATGCTGGGGTCCCCGTGGATTCTTCTCTGGAAAGCACCCAGAGGAGGTCTGTGGTGGCCCAACCCTGCCCAGCCTGAGAAAGAGATGACGTTTGGCAACCCGCACCATCCCCTCGTTTTAAAGTCAAAAATTTTACAAAACCTTTCATTTAAAACATTGCAGCAGCGTGACTTTGCGAAATGAAATACATTTTGTAGGATGTAGGCATTGTCACGCACCATTTCTGCCCTTCTCTGCCCACATCCCTACTCTCTTCTTTCCAAGAAGAGCCTGGGGCACCTGTGGCCACTTTGGGCGAGGCTAAGTCAGGACAGAGAGGAGCTAAGACACGGGCGGGAGGAGGCTAAGAGGAGGCCGCGACTTTGCTGCAGTCCTTGAGAGCAGCCAGTGTGAATCAAGTGTTGATTAATACAGATAAGGTCAAGCCTAGAAGGCCAGTTCTATTAAACTCAAATCCTATTATCACATCTCACATGGAGATTACAGCCTCTCAAATAATGGTAGCTATGTGCATTGGGGTGACATCGGGGTTTTTCGGGCACTGGAGAAATTCTTTTGACAGGGAAATGAATGTGCTGAAGGCAGAACGATGGATGAGCGAGATGGGCCATTTCCTGAGAGCCCTGAGACAGGATACAATGTGGCTGTCATGCTAAGTGACATTCGGTCCCTTCAGAGGGTGGCCTGGCCATGCCCGAGAGCAACCCCGACCCCAGCAGCAGGGTCACCCTTGGCCACGGAGCCTGCAGAGATGGCCAGGGCTGCACATCTCTGGAGGGACGTAGGCAGGCGAGGCGGAGCCCACCCAGGCCATCGCTGTATTGGTTTACACAAAAACATCTCTCTGTGTTTTAGATACCTAACACATTCTAAAAGGCAATTTTTTTAAGTAACAATGAAAATGAAATTGTGGATTATGTGCACCCTGCAATGCAGAATAAGCACGAAAGTTTCTGTACATCTTTATTCCTAGAAACATAAATGTCATATAAATCACAAAGAAATATTCTGTTTAATGGCATTTTATGAATTCAATAAGTTCTTTTCCTCAAATCAGCTATCGGTAAACTTCCAGGAAGCCTCCTCTATATTACACATGGAAAACAGGGGTGAATGGTATTTGTTTCCTCTGGGAAATATTTGCTGATTGTAGAAAATTGTGTGAGATCCTTCCCACTTAAGGAAAATACCTTCATGAGGCAGAATTGATTTCCTCAAAACTTCAAGATTGAGCCTAGAGAATCAATGTGTGCACACATGTACACACATGAGCGTGCACACACACACACACACAAGTGTAGTGATGGGTAGTGGATGGCCCCCAAGGTCCCCGTCCCTGCTATAGAATCCACTCCCAGGGGTTGTGAGGGAGGGGCTATTCCCTCCAGCGACCAAAAAGGAGCTTCTCGCAGTTGTGGGCCTGACGTGATCAGAGCCTTTACAAGTGCCCTTCTGGAGGGAAAGACGGAAGTGGGAAAGGGCAGTCCCAGCAGCCCAGGGCAAGGAGCTGGGGTGGCCGCTAGGAGGTAACAACAGCCCCTGGTTAACACCCAGCATGAGAATGGGCGTCCTCATCCTACAATTCGAGGAACTGAATCCTGCCAAGAGCCACGTGAGTCTAAAGAAATAGCCCAGGCCACGCCTTGATTTCAGCTTTCTGAGACCCCGCATGGAGAGGCCAGCCACGTTGGGCCTGAACTTCTGTCCTAAAGAAACTGCAAAACAACAAATAGTTGTTGGTTCCCCATTGTGTGGTAATTTGTTATGCAGCAATAAAAACCCACACACTCACACCAGCACCCTTCCAACAGCAGCCAGCTTCTGAGTCCATTCTGCAAACAATTCCAGTAACCAAGATCTTTCCACGGCATTTGGTAACTCCTGCATTATATCCCTAGTCTACTTCCCGAATGTCCTGCAAGTGCACTCACACACACACATTGACTCACACACACTCACACATGCACTCACATACAAAAATACACACACATTCACACTCACATACAAATACATTCACACACACACATGCACTCACATACAAACATCCACACACATGCACTCACAAATACACATTCACACTCACATACATATACATTCACACACTCACACATGCACTCACATACACATTCACACTCGCATACATATACATTCACACACACACTCATACACATTCACACACACATGCATTCACATACAAATACACACACATTCACACACAAATACATTCACACACTCACACATGCACTCACAAATATACATTCACACATACATTCAAATACACATTCACACACACAAATACATTCCCACACACGCACTCACATACAAATACATTCACTCACATGCACTCACATACAAATACATATATTCATGTGCACTCACATACACACACTGCACTCATACAAATACATTCACACACTCATGCACTCACAAATACATTGACACACACATGAACTCATGAATACACACATTCACACACTCATACGATACACATTCACACATAAATACATTAACACACACATGCACTCATACAAATACGCACAAATGTAAATACACACATGCACTCACATACAAATATTCACACATGCACTCACAAATACACATTCACACATGCACTCACATACAAATCTACACACACATACACATGCTCTCACAAATACATTCACACACATGCACTCAGATAAATACACATTCATACATACACATGCACTCACAATTACACATTCACACACATGCAGGCATACAAATACACATTAACACACACATGCACACACAAATACACACATTCACTCACTTGCATTCACATACCAACATACAATTCACACTTGCACTCACAAATACGTTGACATACACATGCACGCACAAATACACATACTCTCACATACAATTACACATTCACACACACATGCACTCACATAAAAATACATTCACACACACATGCACTCACAAATACACGCATTCACCTGCACTCACACAAACACACACATTCACACACACTTATGCACTCACACACATTCACTCATGAACACACATGTCCTAATACAAATACACACACACTCAAATATACACACTTAACACACACTTGCACACTGACATTCACTGTCATACATGTACACAATACACTTGCATACATGCACTGTCATATACACATTCACTCACACTCATACACACATATTCACACATACACATGCACTCACACACATACAAGGACTCTCATACACATGCACTCACACACATGCAGTCACACACATTCACACACTCATTCACATTCACATGCACTTGGACACACAGGCACACACACGCAGGCACTCACCTTCACACACGCACTCACACTCAGGCACGCACACTCACAGGCACTCACACTCTCATACATACACACTCGATCACACAGGCACTCACACACACACACGCACGCACACACGCACGCACACACACTTGAAGAGCTCCCGGGGGGAGTCTGAAACAGACTGAATGCTGTGGGACCTCCAGGGCCCTCCAGCTGTGGGAAGAGCCAGTGCAGGAATCACTCCTTCTAGTAAATAGATCGCTGGCCTGAGGAGGCCAAGGGTCTTCTTGAAGGCGGCAGGAGTGGGAACGGGAGCCTGGCGGGTGCCCAGGAGGTGGCAGTCAGGTTCCACCGAGTCTGAGCTCTTTCACGGGAAGGTCGGGGCCGGGAGCTAGCAAGAGGTCCCCGCAGTGTGGATGTGGCGGAGAGCTCTGCAGGCCATGTGGAAAGGGGGCTGGGCCAAGGGCGCCGGAGCAGACACCATCACCCAGGTCCGGGCTTGGCAGAGATGGCGGCAGGGGACTGCCAAGTAGAGCTGCTGCGCAAGGGGCTCCTGCAGGTCCTGCAGGGTAGAGCACGGGGAAGGGCAGTGCAGCCCTGCAGAGGGACAGAAGCGATTGCAGGAGCAGAAACAGGGAGAAAGGGCCCAGCTATCCCCCAAGAAGTCAGTTGAGAGAGCAAAAGAGCAGGCCCTTCTCCCACCAGGATAAGTGCCCCTGGCAGAAAACAAAACAAAATGTAAGGACGCACTTCTCCCCTGTTGCCTTCACGTTCTCAGCTAAAGACCCGAGGGCCCAGAGTGAGGCAGAGGGCACCATGGAGGCAGAACGCCATGCAACTGTGGGCCTGCATGTGGCTCCAAGAAACCGAAACCCACTGGGGCTCAGCTCCTCTGGGAAGCAGCCAGGGAGGTGCCCTGTCCTGGCAGGACTGTGGCTACAACTCCCCCGCAGCCTTGCCCACGTCCCCCTCGCCTGCTGTCACACATGCTCGCTGCCCTGCCAAGCCCCTGGGACGCCCTTGTCATTTGGAGGTAACCAAGTCCTCAGGTTGTGATCCAATCATTTCCCTTGGGGAGTAAGGGACTTCAAGAAGACCATGGACAGGTGCTATTACACAACTTCTTCAATGAAATTCTCCTGCCAGTACTTTCTCACTGTTTAAAATCAATAAGAAGGAGGTACTGTATTAGTCCGTTTCCATGCTGCTCATAAAGACATATCCGAGACTGGGCAATTTAGAAAAGAAAGATGTTTATTGGACTTACAGTTCCAGATAGCAGAGGCAGCCTCACAATCATGGCGGAAGGCAAGGAGAAGCAAGTCACGTCTTCCACGGATGGCAGCAGGCAAAGAGGGAGAAATTGGGTGAGGAAATTCCCCTTATAATACGATCAGATCTCTTGAGGCTTAATCACTATCACAAGAACAGCATTGGAAAGACCTCCCCTCATGATTCAGTTTCTTCCCACCAGGTCCCTCCCACGAAATGTGGGAATTCAAGATGAGATTTGGGTAGGAACAGAGCTAAACTATGTCAGGTACCAAGGATAAAACCCAGGGAGCAGCTGAGGGGCCGCCAGAGGCAAGAATGAGAGGAGGGTGAAGGGCAAGTCCAGGGCCCCAGGAGTGTGGGTCCCAGGCAGAGGCAGCCCCAAATGCAGGGAACAGGCTCTTCCCTCCTCCAAGTCCCTCTGCTTGCCACCAAAGGGCTGACCCTCTGAAAACCAAGCTCACAGTGACCACTGGGTGGGCAGGAAGCTTCCTGCAGGTTGAAAGCACAGAGGAGAGAAGAGGTCTCGAGAGCATGAGCCAAGTGGGGCTGGGGGAGCTGGGGGTCGTGGCATGTGATTCACGTGGCCAGGGTCCCACCTCCCTGTCAGAGTGCAGGCCAACCAACTGGTCTCTGGGTCAGGATGCTGCCTCACCGCTCACCATTGCACACCCCTTCCAGACAGAGGCCTGTGGCTACCTGGATTCTCCCCCAGCAGAAAGAATGTGGACTTCAGTGCGTGAAAGTCCTTTCCTCAGTCTGTTAGGATAGATGTAACACTGGTGGTCCAAGATGCTGATCAAAACAGAGCTTCCACCTCAGCCTTGACCAATGACGGAGGTTCTGATAACATTACTGTGTATGGCACCATCACAGGCCAAAATTCATAGCAATGTTTTGTTGAATCTAATTTTTGTTATACTGCATATTTTTTGAAATAAATGCATATTTTCCTAGACACTGAGTCAATTCCATAAACACCTGTGGGTGCCACCAGGGGTGCTATGAGCAGAAGCCATTGGAGAGATGAAGGCTCCTGCTGCTGGGAGACTTGCCAGACAGAACCCATGTGCTATCTGTTGGGTGAGGGGAGTCCGGGAAGGTTTCACTCAGGAAGGGACGTTGAGCAGGGATAGGGGAGGAGAGGACCAGGTGGGATTTGCTGGGAAGATAAGAGAAAGGCAGTGCAGAAAGAGGAAATAACTCCTGCAAAGACCAAGATCTTAAAGAATTAAACTAAGGAAGTGCCAATATAAATAGAGGAAAGGGGAAATATGAGACCCATTAAAGGAGAGTGAATTCCAAAGGCTTCCATGATGGGGGTTAAGGAGCTAAGGCATTCAGCATGACTCCCTGTGAGGGAGCAAAAGGTGCCATCACCAGTGAAGACTTGGAAGTGGCTGGAGGAGCAGGCTGCAGGAAGGAAGTGAGCTCCGTCTTGACTGTGTCTGCTGAACTTTCCAAAGCTGCTGTCTGCTAGGTGAGTTGATCTGGAGACCAGGAAGCAGGGGCAGTGGTAAAAAATAATAATAATAATTAATTAATTAATTAATTTAAAATATTTTTTAAAATTCCTGGAGTGTGAGTTACTCAGAAAGAGCATCTGCAAAATTAGCAGAGAGCAGAGCCATGTGGAGGACACATTTCCTACAGAGTCTGTAGGGTAAAAATACACAGAAGGTGGGTGCAGACAGAGAAGATGTGGTTGCAGAGACTGATGAAGAACAGACATTGCAAGAAAGAGCAAGGGACACGTGGACCCACAAGCATTATCACTGCCAGCTGGGGAGCAAAGCACTCTCTGGGTGCCACGTGCTTCGTCTGTAAGGCCCCTTCAGTCTTCCCAAAGTCTCTCTGCAGTTACTTGCTGTCTTCCCCATTTTATAGATGAGAAAAAAAGAAGTCTCGGAGCTGGTCATTGATGAGTCCAAAATCACACTGCTCCTACCTGGTGGAGCTGCTGTTGGAACTTACTGCAAAGCACATGCTCCTTCCACTCTGCTGGGCAGCACCGAATTTGTCACAGAGGAACAGGAAGGCCACACCTTCAGATTCTGGAAAGAGAACAGGTGAGAGGCGTCACTGTCACCTGCCTGCAGGAGAGCAGTTTCAGTGGAGTTTGGGAAGTTGGAGCCAGGTTTCAGAGACTAACTGAGGGGCTGGATGGGGAGCGATGGAGGCCAGGCCAGCTTCTCTTGCCAGAAAGAAGTTCAACTGTGACTTGAGACAGGCCTCACTCAGGCTTCTCAGCGAGGGCATTTTCACTTTCTCTCTTTTTTTTTTTCTTTCCTGCTGGTGTTTTAAGCTTGTGCATGCTCTTAGTCTGTGGGGGAAAGAGTCAAAGAAGGAAACATGGAGGACTTGGGAAAGTAAGAAGTTAAATAAAGGAAACAACATAAAGGAAGAACATACTTCCATTAAATAAAGGAAAGTACTCAAGAGGAAAGAGGTGACGGTGTCAAGATGGAGAAGGAGGAATTATCCCCAGACCAGAGGGCAGCGCCTTTGCTTCAGAGACCTGAGAACAGCAGGGAGGGGCATTTGTGGGCTTAGGGCCAGGAAGTTGAAGGAATCCTCTTCTAACCTAGGGAAGGACGTGCATGCCAGCAGGGGCTGAGATGGTGCAGTGAGAAGAGGGACTGAAGGAGCAGTGTAACAGCGGAATGGCGGTTCCCTGAGGAAGAAGAGCATGCCCAGCCGAGCCGTGTGCCCCCAGCAGGAGACTTCACACAGTCCTTGAACCAATCACGTAATTCTCCTGTCTTCTTGGCCAGCCTCAGCTGCAGGTGAGCAGGAGGAGCGAGCAGACGGCTCTATGGGTTCACAGTTGAGCACTGGCAGAAAGTCAAGGGGAGAGGGACTGGCAGGGGCTGGAATGACCTTCAGAAGACATTTACGAGAAGAAAGGCATGTTGCAATGTGTGTTGTAATGGGAATTGGCAAGACCTTTATACCACCAAGCATCTAAGGGTGCAGTTTTGAATCATGTCAAGATAGTTCTACTTGAGCTTTGTTTAAAGGTTTCCTAATCTTCTCCCCATCCGCCTCTCTTTCAACACATAGTAGATAAATGCTAAATAGACAAACGTCCCACTTAGCCTCAGTAACAGAGGAAACCCAAGCTGTAGGGTCATCTAAGACGCATGGAGGAAAAATGTGAAATGTCCACACGCACAGGCGTTGCTCAGTCCCAGCGTGCAGCCTGGGTCCCTGATGCCGTTCCTCTCCAGAATGGCAAGCTCATCCTTTGGGGCTCTGCGTCCTCAGAGCTCTCTTCTTCCACATTCTTCTCCTCACAACAGTCTTTGTTCCCTTATCTGTCCCAGGACTTGAGGGGCTGAAGCCCTCCAAAATTCTAGCAGTTTATGAACCCTCCTTCTCCCTCAGCAGCTGCTCTGTAGCCATTTCTTCTGCATCCTCCTAAGACACTATAAGAAAGGGTGCACCCGACCCCAGAGTGCTGGGTGACTCAGTCATTCCTAGCTTCCAGATGGATGGCAAGCCCAGGGCTGTCAGCAGGGGCATGGGCCGGGGACAGACAGCAAGCAAGAACAAAAAAGAACGTCGTCTTTTGGCCATCTTCCCAGAGTCTTGCACCTCGTCACCAGTCTTATTAACCATTTGGTCTAAAATATTACCTCAAAAAATCTGATGAAAGTAAGCCACTCTTTAAAAATCATGCAACTGTCACTATGGAAAACAGTATGGTGGTTCCTCAAAATATTAAACACAGAATTACCATCTGATCCAGCAACTCAACTCCATTTCTAGGCATATATACAAAAGAACTGAAAGCAGAATCTCAAACAGACATTTATACGCCCGTGTTCATGGTAGCATTGTTCACAACACCCAAGAGGTAGAAACAACCCAGTGTCCATTGATGCATGAACAGATAAGCAAACTGTGATATAGATATGCAATGCAATGTTCTTCAGCCTTAAAAAGGAGGGTCATTCTGACACATGCTGCCACGTGGATGAACCTTGAGGTCATTATGCTACCTGAAATAAGCCAGTCACAAAAGGACAGATGCTGTTTCATTCCACTTATATAAGATGCCTAGAGTAGTCCAATTCCTAGAGACAAAGAAGAATGGCGGTTGCCAGGGCCTCGGGGAGGAGGAAATAGGGAATTGTTTAATGGGTACAGTTTCAGATTTTCAAGATGAAAAGACTTCTACAGATAAATCGTGGTGACGATTGCACAGCAATGTTCAATGAACTTAATGCCACTGAACTGTACACTTAAAAATGGTGAACATGGTACGTTTCATGTGATGTGTACTTTACCACAATAAAAAAATTTTTAATCACACAAACGCTTTCTTCCTCCGTACTCCAGGAGCAGCAGTCACACTTCTGCCCCAAGGAGTGAGGCAGAGTACAGAGCTCACCCGCTGCCTGGGACCTGATGCAAGATCCAAGCAGACAGGGGCCCCCTGCGGAACCGTGGACGCAGAGCTGCCTCCCTTTCCGGCAGCAGCCAGGACCCCCGACTCCGGATGCAGGGTCCCCGCCGGCGCCCTGTGACAGCCGCCACGCGCTGCGTAGGCCGGGCAGACTGCTCCCACTGGGCGCTCCCGTCCTGGATCCCTCGCAGCTCTCCTGCGCAGTGGCCAGGCTACTTTCCCAGTCTCCATCAAAGACACAGATTCTCGAAATTCTGCCGCTACTCCAGACAGAAGCGAACGCGCGGTGCCATGGTTGGTTGGGGACGCAGGGTTGGGCAGGAGACGCAGCTCGGAGCAGGGCGCAGCCAGAGCGGGAGAGCCGGGCGCAGCAGGGGGCTGGGCTGGGACCCCTGGCGCTCTCCCCGGCTGGTTCCACGGCCGCCCCGCAGCGCCCTCTGCCGGCCAAGCCCAGAGCGGGTGTGCGCGCCCCCGGGGCCCAGAAGCTGTCCCTGCTGGGCCTGGGACGCGCAAAGGCGAAGCCCAACTCTCCGGAGACACGGGGCTTCTGGCGGGTATTATTTTTTAGCCCTCTTCAAAAGGCCAGGATGTCTTAGATCTGGGCACCGCGTTTCTAGTGTCCCTCTGAATCGACCAGTGTATGAACCCATTTCCAGGAAGCTGAGTGGTGCAAAATGCCAAAGAGTGAACCCAGCCGGAGTCGAGAAGGGCGTTCCCGACGAGGGCCCCAAGGGCGAGAGCTTGCGGGTGTGAGGGGCTGGGCTCCTGATGCCGGCCTGGCTTCTCTCTACCCTAAAAAGGCCTTGTGCGGACGAGTCACTGACCACGGCGGAAAGGCTTGCCTGGCCGGGCGCTCCGCTGCCTGCACCGAGCTCGAGGCGGGAGGTGAGAGGGCTCCGGACCCCGCCCTTCCCTCTTCCTCCTGCTCACAGCTTCGGGGCCACCCCGGGCCACGGCCTGGCCCTGTGCACCTCATCCGCTCACAGTGGTCACCGAGACGCTCGCGGCGCCCGGCTCCTGCGCACCTCCAGCTTCCTCCGCTGTCTGAATCCCCCACCCTGATGTCCTCCGTACTGGCCTCACCTCCGTCGGCGGCTCCTCCTGTCCTGCCGCAGCTGGAACTCCAAGGCCTTTCCTTAAAGCGCTGCCTTGGAGACGCCCTCAAGGCCCCGGGCCCTGGTTCAGCCCCTCACCGTCGCGTCCCCTCTGCGCTCTGCCGCCTCGCCTGGGCCGCTGGAGGTGTTGGGAGAGGGCGGCTTTGGGCACTGGGACCCCCGCATCCTCAGGGGGACCCATGGCGGCTGGAAGTGAATCCCCCTGCAGCCCCGCGCCTCCCACTCTCTCACACGACTCCTCACACCCACTCCTCTCCTGAGCCTCCCAACACCTCTTGGGCTCACTCCGGGGTGATGGTCTTGCTTCTGTCACCATGAGAAGGCAGGGGTCAAGGGATCAGGGGATCCGGGCAAGCCGCCTCTGACACCCCATCCCCGTGTGCCATCTGCTGCCCCTGCGGTCCCGGTCCTGCCCTAAGACCTTCCCAAGAGCCATCTGGGGCAGCCCCCCGCCCCCCCAGGCCACCTACTCAGCCACCTGTCACGCCCTCACCTCCAACTTCCCCCTCCTCTAGATTATTCCAATGAAGGCCAAATCCAGTAGGGGTTCTCCACCTTACAAAGGCCTCCTCAGGACCCCACACCCCTCTCCCCAGCAACCTCCCCCTCTCCCCACTCCTGTTTCTCCATCACACCCTGACACATTCACCTTTACCCCAGCCCTCCACCAAAACCACTCCGACACGGTCAGTGTCACTTTTCCGCCTTGCCCTGAGGCGCTCTCCGTGGTACTGGGCACCCCTAATCATTCCCACCTTGCAAGGCTTTCCCACACCTTCGTCTCTGCCTGACCCTCGCTCCCCAGCCCCTCAAACCTCCCCACAGCTTCTGTCGCCCAGGGGAGCCCAGCTTCAGGGGCAGTCTCTGCCCCTCTGGAGGCATGCTCCTGTCCCGAGGATTTCACCCACCCTCACTGTTTAAAAGGCCACATTTCCACCTGTGAGTTATGAAGGAACAGCCCTGTCCCAGCCGGCTTCTCACACCAGCTCCGCACTCGCCTTTCCTATAGTCCACCAGACAGCTCCTCCCAAATGCCAAACCTTAAACTGAAAACACAAAGGGCAAACTCCTGATTCCCCTAATTTAAAAAAACAAAAAACAAAAAGCAGTCCGATCTAGGATCCAAGATGGCCGAATAGGAACAGCTCTGGACTGCAGTTCCCAGTGAAAACGCAGAGGGTGAGTGATCACCGCATTTCCAAGTGAATTTTTACTGCCCACAGACCAGGAGATTCCTGGGCAGAAAAGCGCAACGAGTCTCCAGCATGGCTGTTTCAGCTGGCACAGTGGGTCTCTGCACAAAAACTCGCACAAATCCCAGTGCTGTTTCAACTGGCACCTGGAACTCCTAGGAGACAGAGTCGCCCATTCAACTGATAAAAAGGGGGCTCAAATAGGGAGCCTGGTGATCTGGCTCAGCTGGTCCCACCCCGAAAAAAACCAGCAATCTGAAACGCTCTGGACTGAGAGTTTCACAGCAAGCACAGCTGGACCCAGGACAGTCCAGCTCTGCTGGGGGAAGGGCGTCCACCACTACTGCGGCAGTCCACCACTACCGAGGCAGACTGCTATTACTGAGGCAGTCCACCATTACCGAGGGAGTCCGCCATTACCGAGGCAGATCCAACTCTACCCCTATAAACGAAACTGCAAGGGAGTTCACACAGGAGCTGGGCAGAGCCCACGGCAGCTCAGCAAGGCCTCTGCTCTCAGACTGTGACTAGGCTACCTCCTTGCTGGACAGGGCATCTCTGAAAAAAGGGAGGAGAATGGCAGGAACGTATAAATAAAGCCCCACCTTCCTGGGAAAGAGCACCTGGGAAAAAAAGGCAGTTATGAGTTCCACTGCAGCAGACTTAAAGGTACCTGCCCAGCAGCTCTGAACAGAGCAGTGGAGCTCCTATAAGGGACAGACTGTCTCCTTAAGCAGCTCCCCAATCACCGTATAAACAAAGAGACCCCTCACAAAGGAGAGCTCAGGCTGACATCTGTCAGGTATCCTTCTGGGACAAAGATAACAGAAGAAGAAACTGGCAGCAACCCTTACTGTTCTGCAGCCACTGCAGGTGATGCCAGGCAAGCAGGGTCTGGAGTGGACCTCCAGCAGTCCTACAGCAGAGGGGCCTGACTGTTAGAAGGAAAGCTAAGAAACAGAAAGAAATAACTTCATCATCAACAAACAG
>CAUYQU010074562.1:0-13438 GCA_963574635.1 Cheracebus regulus
CGCGCATCGCAGCATCTACCTGCTTAAACCAACACTCCGGATACCTTCCTCTCCCTTGGCTGCTTCAGGGCGTAGGAGAAACACGCCATTTTCTGACTCTTTAGTAACTCTCGCAGAATCTATCACATTATTTCACATCTCTTTACATCTTAATACTCCCTCCCCCATTTTGTCTGTGTGTTCCTTACTGGCAGTGATTTTTGTTTATTCTTTTTTGTATACTGACATTTAGTTTGGTGACCAGTATAGGCTCGATAATAGTTTATAAAAGGAAAAGTTCCTGCATTTGATTACTTTTAAACACTAATAGAAAAGACATAACCGAATAGCAGCATGAGAAAACAACCACAAAACAAGGCAGAGAGAACTGGTGATTCCTGGAGTCAGAGGGCACAGGACCCTGGGCAGAATCAGAGATATGGTGTTTATGTAGTTCCCTTTTTAAGGGGATCAGAATATGCTACCTCCAAATGTGCCAGTTTTGGCTTAAGAATTATTTTCAGCTGAAAGAGTTCAAATTTCTTAAACTCTCTTACCTGTTTAATAGCAGATCCTCCTCACATATCTCAAATTTTTAACTTCATTGTCAACTCTTTTCCCGGACTAGAAGCAAATCTTATCTCAGAGATGAGACGTTGGCACCACACCCAAACAGACATTGTCACAAGACTCCAATCTTCCATCTATTCTCCTAAGGGCCCATTTATCTTTCCAAAAGTCATTTGGTTTTCCATACGTCCTTTATTCCCCCCTTTTTCCCCCTACTGTTAGGTAGATCCCAAATTCTAACCACTCCTTTGAGTTACTCATCTAAGAGTGTGCCCATGTATTTATTGATTTATTTAGAATCAGGATCTTACTCTGTCACCCAGCTCAGTGCAGTGGTGCAATCTCGGTTTAAACCCCGAGTCTGTGGTATTTTGTTATAGTAGCCCTAGAAACTAATACAGGATTCATGGTCTGCCAAAGTCTCATTCCTTGCTTAGACCCACGATGGATGGTGGGATCCTTGTGATATGTATGCTGTGAGTTAGAAGTAACAATGACTTAGAGCTGTTGAAGACAGTACCTTTGCACCCAGTACCTCATCCACTGAATTTTGTTCTCAAAGATATAGTCTGAAATTCTCAGAGGGTGAGCGACTCTCCAGTATCTCAGAGCCATTAGTGGCTGAGCAGACCACTGAGCATGGGTAGTTTTCTAGGTCAGGGCCCTCTCCCCAGAGAATCATACTCCCTGGCTGAACTGAACCTAAATCAGGTTTAAAACTAGATGGACACCAACCAATTTATAATTCCAGAGATATCTAAGACCAGCCCAGGGCCCTGGGATTTAAGGACAACCTGTGCATGTCATGGCTATGGCCGTTCAGGAGTCTAGCTTAGTGGAATGTCTATGTCCTACCTTCACCCTTCTCACTCTTCTGCCCACATCTGCCCCTCCTATGACAATGGAGTGCTCATTCTCCAAATTCAGCACGGTGAAAGAAGGCAGAGAGGAAAGTGCACTGGGGAGTCTAAGGCCTGGTCTCTCGGCTGGTGTAAGACAGTGGAGGCCCTCACTACTTGGTCTTTTCTGGTTTACTGTCAAAGGTTGAAGCTGGGGCCTTGACTGCCTCCTGTGCTCTCTTCCCGGGCCACTACACAATAGAAGCTCTGGGCTCTGACCGTGGAAAGGTTCCATGGGTTCTCCCCTCAGCCCAGCTGAGCCCCCTGCCCTCACATTGGGTGAGGAAAGGATTGGCAGTGGGAACAGGTATATAAACACTAACTGTGAGGAAGTGCAGTGTGTCTGACCCAACCTAGGATCAAGCCATGGCAGGACACTTTCCTTACCTATCAGTAGCTGTCTTGGGGACTTCCCCACAGAGCCAGGGCAACAGAATCTAGTTCTGACTGTGACCATGGTCTGGAAGGACCGTAAGGAATTCTCCAGTGCTGATGGGGTTTCTGAAACTGTCACAGAGTTTAGTAACAGCTTTGACACCTTTTGGTAATAGGACAAAGTTAACACTCCTGCCACTATTCTTCGAAGGCCAAACTTCCTAGGCCCCTTAGGAAACTTTTTGGAATGTCTTTGTTGGTTTGGGAAATGGGTAAAGTAGTACACAATCTTTTTCATGTCAATATCAAAATGTAATTATTTCAGGTAGAGTTCCCCACTTTCAGATTAGTCTTAAAGAAAAGAAAACTGGCTGGACGCAATGGCTCATGCCTGTAATCCCAGCACTTTGGGAGGCCAAGGCGGGCCAATCGCATGAGGTCAGGAGTTCAAGACCAGCCTGATCGACACAGTGGAACCACCCTCTACTAAAAATATAAAAATTAGCTGGGCATGGTGGCGCGTACCTGTAGTCCCAGCTACTCAGGAGGCTGAGGCAGGAGAATTGCTGGAACCAGGGAGGAGGAGGTTGCAGTGAGCCGAGATCACGCCACTGCACTCCAGCCTGGGCAACAGAGCAAGACTTCATCAAGAAAAGAAAAGAAAAAGATATGGTGATTTAGGAATTTGGAGAATGTACGTAATAAAGGAGCTTCTGGGCTGAGGAGCTATGGGGTTGATGGTAGATTTCAGTACCATGGAGAATGCAGAGATAAGCAAATGCTTTTCTTTTGTTTTTTTGAGACAGATTCTCTGTTGCCCAGGCTGGAGTGCAGTAGTGCGGATCTCTGTTCACTGCAACCTCTGCCTCCCAGGTGCAAGCGATTCTCCTGCCCCGGCCTCCCAAATAGCTGGGATTACAGGCGCCTGCCACCACACACACCTAATTTTGGGGGGTTTTTTGTTGTTGTTTTTTATTTTTGAGATGGAGGCTCACTCTGTCACCCAGGCTAGAGTACAGTGGCGTTATCTCAGCTCACTGCAACCTCCACTTCCTGGATTCAAGCAGTTCTCCTGCCTCAGCCTCCTGAGTAGCTGGGACTACAGGCGTGCACCACCACACCTGGCTAATTTTTTTGTATTTTTAGTAGAGCTGGGATTTCACTGTGTTAGCCAGGATGGTATCGATCTCCTGACCTCATGATCTGCCCACCTCGGCCTCCCGTAGTACTGGGATTATAGGCGTGAGCCACCACGCCAGGCCTAATTTTTTGTATGTTTAGTAGAGATGGGATTTCACCCTGTTGGCCAGGCTGGTCTTGAACTACTGACCTCAAGTGATTCACCTGCCTCAGCCTCCCAAAGTGCTGGGATTACAGGCATGAGCCACCACACCCAGCTAATTTTTATATTTTTAGTAGAGACGAGGTTTCACCATGTTTGGCCAGGATAGTCTCTTTTTTTTTTCTTTGTTTTCTTTTTTGTTTTTTAATTTGTATGTGTATATATATATATATATATATATATATATATATATATATATATATTTTGGCCAGGATAGTCTCAATCTCCTGACCTCGTGATTCACCCACCTCAGCCTCTGAGCTGGGATTACAAGTGTCAGCCATGGCACCCGGCCTCAATTTTTAAAATATAGATTAAACAGAGGGAAAATAAGAAATAAAGTAAGATATAAAACACAGTATCACTATAACATGCACTTCGAGAAGCAGAAATTCACTAGGACTGAGAAAGTAAAAACCTGTTCTGCCGTTCTACCTGTCCTGTTGGGCTGCACTAACAGAGATAAAGATAGCCTCAGAAATCACAGTAAACATTCTTTCTCCCGAGGGCGTGCTGCAGCTGTAAAAGCTCAGAACTCCCTTCTTTGAGTAACCACTCCTTTCTTATTCACAGAGAAGCCTTGTACTCTAAAAATCACAGACTACTGAACTTTGGCTGCTTGAAACCATCTCAGTGAGAATGAAGCCTCCCCCTCCTGCCTGGATGACCTGTCACCTTGACAGAAAAAACAGCAGCAATTTTCAACACAGGGACAAAACTTCAAATAGGGAGTTTCCAAACACAGCACTCCACCTCTATCTCAACTTTGTAGTTTCCAAGGAAACAAGACCCTGGATCCACTTCGAAGTCCCATCCCATGCCTACCCTTTCACACAGCCCTGCTTTACTTTGAGCCTGTGAAAACTACACTTTTCCCCCAGAACCAATGATAACTCGAATTTTCCTTTTGTTTGGTGAGCACCACCCCCACACCATCCTGCCACCCGTTTATCTGTTGTGTGTTCTCTCTCATTATAACAAGTCGATAAACCTGGCTTAGTTAGACTAAGTAGTGGTCTTGGACTAATTGAGATATTGAGTTTTTACTTAGAATTAATACAATTCATTTCAGCATTCCTGTATTGTCAGAAGCTTTTTGTTTTGTTTTGTTTTGTTTTGTTTTTGAGACAGGGTCTCTGTCGCCTGGGCCAGAGTGCAGTGGTGTGATTGTAACTCACTGCAGCCTCTATCTCCCAGGCTCAAGCGATCCTCCCACCTCAGCCTCCCGAGTAGCTCAGAGTACAGGCGTGCACCACCATGCCCAGCTAATTTTTATATTTTTTGTAGAGACGGTTTTGTCATGTTGCCAGGCTGGTCTCCAACTCCCAACAAGCTATCCGCCTGCCTCAGGCTCCCAAACTGCTAGGATTACAAGCATGGGCCACTGTGTCCCAGCTGTTGGTTATTTCTAATCTTTTAAATTACTATAAATGCTGCATCAACATCTTACTTCTTTGATATTAATAGTGTAGTATAGTAACTAAAGGAACACCCTGGAGTTGAAATCTGGTTTTGCCACTTACTATGTGACTACGAGAAAGTTTCTTAATCTCTCTGTGCTTCCTCCATCTCCCAATCTGTAAATGGAAATACTTATACTACCTACTTGATAGGGTTATAGTCAGAATAAAATGAGTTAATACATGTAAAGTGTTTAAAACATTGTTGGCACCAAGAAAAAGCATGTAAATGTTAGAAAAAATATACATACATTGGTCAGGCTGGTCTCGAACTTCTGACCTCAGGTGATCCACCCACCTCAGCCTCCCAAAGTGCTGGGATTATAGGCGTGAGCCACCGCGCCAGGCAAAATATACATATATAGGCTGGGCATGGTGGCTCATGCCTGTAATCCTAGCACTTTGGGAGGCGGAGGAGGGTGGATTGCCTGAGGTCAGGAGTTCAAGAGCAGCCTGGGCAACACGGTGAAACCCCATCTCTTCTAAAATACAAAAAATTAGCTGGGCATGGCAGTACGCACCTGTAATCCCAGCTACTCAGGAGGCTGAGACAGGAGAATCGCTTGCACCGGGAGGCGGAGGTTGCAGTGAGCCGAGATAGTGCCATTGTACTCCAGGCTGGGCAACAGAGCGAGACTGCGTCTCAAAAAAAAAAAAAAAAAAAAAAAGTAAAAATAATCATACGCATGGTGTTATGAGATATATTGGTTTCTGCCCACAGTTCCTGGCTTATAACTACACGTGTAGTCCCAGCTACTCAGGAGGCTGAGGCCTGAGAATCAACTGAACCCAGGAGATGGAGATTGCAGTGAGCTGAGATCATGCCATGGCACTCCAGCCTGGGCAACAAGAGCAAAATTCCATCTCAAAAAAAAGAAAAAAGAGCAGCCACTATTATTAGTTTTGTTATTTGAAACCCGGAAAAATGCTTTATTTAATATCAGTGCATACATATCAATACATACACATCCTTTTTTATTTACACCAAAAGGGATCCTAACACTTTATTAGCACCTGCTAGTAGACATGTAAGTAGTTTTAAGATATTTACTAATAAAAATAATAACTTTTCCCAGTGATTTGAAAAGAAGTGAGAAGATCACTTGAGGTCAGGAGTTCAAGACCAGCCTTGGTGCAATAGCATCTCTAGAAAAAAACTTAAAAATTGGCCAGGCGCGATGGCTCACGCCTGTAATCCCAGTACTTGGGAGGCCAAGGCGGGCGAATCACAAGGTCAAAAGATCGAGACCATCCTGGCCAACATGGTGAAACCCCATCTCTACTAAAAATACAAAACTTAGCTGGGTGTGGTGGCGCATGCCTGTAGTCTCAGCTACTCGGGAGGCTAAGGCTTGAACCCGGGAGGCAGAGGTTGCAATGAGCCGAGATCGCATCACTGCACTCCAGCCTGGAGCCTGGCAACTGAGCAAGACTCTGTCTCAAAAAAAAAAAATTTTTTTTTAACTGAATGTGGTGAAGCCCACCTGTAGTTCTAGCTACTGGGAAGGCTGAGGTGGGGGGATCACCTGAGCCAAGGAGTTTGAGGTTCCAATGAGCTATGATCTGGCCACCGTACTCCGGCCTAGGTGACAGAGCGAGACCTTGTCTATAAAAAATAATACTTTTGTTTATTGAAGTATCCCAGCTAATATATGAAAGCAGTGAGAGAATATCATTATTTTGCACTGGATAATGAATTAATTGATCTGAGCATTGAGAACCAATCACTGTTATCACAAAAAGAGAAGCAGCTAGACATGACCTGTCTCCTGATAGAAAATAACTAGTACTGCCTACCAATAGTCATGTCAAGGTGGAAAAGTAAACCTACATCTAATCAAGCCTCCAAGTACCAGTTGACAGAAAATAGAGGACAGAGGATCATGAAGAACTACATCTTGGAGACAGCTCTCTAAAGAGCACATATTCGGGTCTGCTGACCCACCCATTGTTTCATGGAAGCAGAGCTGTAAAGAAAGCCAAGCCATAATGAGAAGGGCACCTGCAGCACACAGAGGCAGGTGACCATGGTAGTTGGTGTTAACCTGGTTGGCCTGACAAAGCCATTTCCACTTTAAGGGAATCCCTGTTGCAGTTTGAGGGTCAGGGTACCATCTGCTCCAGAGAGGGCTTGACGGGCACAAATCACGTGGCCTCTGAGACCTGAACTCTTCTGAGTGCCACAGAGCTCCTTTCTGTTCCCATAGTCGGGTCAGCCTAGGAGCTCACTGGCTTCCTTCCAGTGGATTTACACATTCTGGGCTAATCTGCAAGATCGGGCTCTGTCTACTGTGTGAGCCCTTGGTGCTGCCCTCTCCTGCTCGCCTTCTACACGCCGCCTGTCCTGGTCTTCCTGCGGCTCTTCCTCTCTACCTGAGCAGGATCTTTTCCACTCTTCTCCAGGCCTTCCCCATGCCATCCACTGCCTGGAACATCCTTCCCATCCTTGTCACATGTCATCCTAAAGGCCCTTTCCTCAGGGAGGCCTTCCCTACACCCAGCAATGTGAAGTTAGGACTCCCTCTGTTACACTCTCTGTATCTATACTTCTACAGTCATAATACTTGTCCCACTTTCTCATAGTCAGTAGTTTAATATGTCTTCTCTTCTAGCCACTAGAGGTCCAGGAAGGCAGAAGCCACTCCTGTTCAATTTTGTGTCCTCGCTACCTAGCAGATTGCCCACCATCTTCACAGATACTCAGTAAATTCTTGAATGAAAGAACAAATGATACCACACCTAACAATGCTTAGGAGTCAGAGAGAAGAAAATGGTCCTAGAATGCTTTTCTTTTCTTTTTTTAAAAGATGGGGTTTCACCATGATGGCCAGGCTGGTCTTGAACTCCTGACCTCAGGTGATCCACCCACCTCGGCCTCCCAAAGTGCTAGGATTACAGGCGTAAGCCACCGCGCCTGGCCTAGAATGCTTTTCTTATAGAATTTAATAGTGTTTGCAGATACTTAATATTTATAAAATTAGTAGATACAGATTTTCAATCACACATATAAATGAATTATTAAACCTAGTCCCCTCAGTCACAGGGACAGTGATCAATTAAGGGTAAGTTCCTGAAACCCAAACAGAGCTGCCCTTCAGACCTATGCCAGAATTATTGATAAGCCATATTATGAGCTATGATAGTGTCCCTCTACTTTATTTTGGGGGTTGGGGGGAGCAGAGTCTCCCTCTGTTGCCCAGGCTGGAGTGCAGTGGCATGATCCTGGCTGATTGCAGCGTCCACCTCCCAGGTTCAAGAGATTCTCCTGCCTCAGCCTCCTGAGTACCTGGGACTACAGGCGCCCACCACCACATCACGCTAATTTTTGTGTTTTTAGTGGAGATGGAGTTTCACCATGTTGGCCAGGTTGGTCTTGAACTCCCGACCTCAAATGATCCACCCTCCTGGGCCTCCCAAAGTGCTGGGACTACAGGCGAGAACCACCCTCGCCCGGCCAATTATGTCCCTCTTAAAAGCACAGGACTCACTGGACCACATTGTAAAACCAAATATGAAATAAGAATTGCTGATGAAGTTATACATTTACTTTTTTTTCCCTACTTTTTTAATGAGAAAGACTATGAATGCAAATGTTTTTTCTTTTGAAGGCCAAGCTGGAGGCAGGGAAGCAGGCCACTGAACGTTTGTGAGCAGGGGCGTGAGTGATAAGGCCAGATCTGAGCTGAAAATTCCTCTCACAGCAGGACGTAGGATGGATTCCAGTGATTTTGAGTGTAGGAGAACAGAGGTAAAACCCTAACACTTTCTCCCACTTGAATAGAATAAATACTTGTGTTATGTCTCATCCCCCATCCGAGTTTCTTCCCAACAATAAGGGCAGAAAGCTTATTGTGTTCATTTGTGGAACTGCCATGACACAAAGCGGGAGTGCATTAAAAAGTAGGGGACAGGCCGGGCGTGGTGGCTCTCGCCTGTAATCCAAGCACTTTGGAGGCCAAGGCGGGCGGATCACCTGAGGTCAGGAGTTAAAGACCAGCCTGACCAACATGGTGAAACCCCGTCTTTTTAATTAAAAAATTTTAAAAATAAAAAATAAATAAATATAAATTTAAAAAAAAAGTGGGGGACAGGCGCAGTAGCCTGTGCAGGTGGCTGAGACAGGAAGATTACCTGGGCCCAGTTCTAGGAACCCTGGGCAACACAGCAAGACCCCATCTCTAAAAAGAATAATAATAAAGTAAAAATAAAAAGTAGGAGAAGGACTGGAAATAACCCAACTGTCCACCACCAGGTAAATGGATGAACAATTGTATTGTAGCCATACAATGGAATACTACTCAGCAAAAGAAAAAAGAACTGATAAATGCAATAATGCTAATAAATCTCACAATCATTATGCTGAGTAAAACAAGCCAGATACAAAGAATACACGCTGCATGATTCCATATGTATCAAACTCTAGAAAATGCCAACTATCTATAATAACAAAGCAACTCAGGGGTTACCTGAGGACAAGAATGGGGACAAAAGAGGACACTGGTGAAGGGGGCAGGATAAAAAGGGCACTAAGAAACTCTGGCGGCTGAGGGTGATAGAGTATGTTCATTACTTTTATTGTGGTAATGTTTTCACAGGTATGCTTTTATGTCAAAACTTAGCAAATTGTACTTTAAATATGTGCAGTTTATTGTATGCCAATTATGCCTCAGTAAAGTTAAAAAAAAAAAAAAAAGTAAAGTGGGGTATGGCAGAGAAATGAATAGGGAGATGGAATTTTGGCTGGAGCCTGGAAGATTTGACCCTGGCTTGAAGAAAGTTCTGTCCAAGCCAGAAGTAAAGGCAATTCATTTCAGACCTGGGAACAAGCAAACAGACCATTTTAACTGGAGCAGAAAAACTGTATAGTGGGGCAGTAGGAGATCGAGCTGTAAAAGAAGGAAAAGGCACATTATGGGAGGCCTTCAATAGGCTTTTAGAACACATGCATTAGATTGCAGTTCTACCACCTGCTGAGTGATCTTGGACATGTCACTTAACCTTTCTGAGATTCAGTTTCCTTATTTGTAAAATAAGGATGATAAGAGTTTTGCTCTTGTCACCCAGCCTGGAGTGCAATGGCACGATCTCGGCTCACTGCAACCTCTGCCTCCTGGATTCAAGTGATTCTCCCGCCTCAGCCTCCCAAGTAGCTGGGATTACAGGCACGTGCCACCATGCCCAGCTAATTTTTGTATTTTTAGTAGAGACGGGGTTTTACCATGTTGGCAGGCTGGTCTCAAACACCTGACCTCAGGTGATCCACCCGCCTTGGCCTCCCAAAGTGCTGGGATTACAGGCATAAGCCACCGTGCCCAGCCAACAGAACCTATCCTTTTTTTTCTTTTTTTTTTTTTTGAGAAGGAGTCTTGCTTTGTTGCCAGAGTGGAGTGCAGTGGCTCGATCTTGGCTCACTGAAACCTCTGACTCCCAGGTTCAAGCCATTCTCCCGCGTCAGCCTCCCAGACCACCACGCCTGGCTAAGTTTGTATTTTTAGTAGAGACAGGGTTTCACCGTGTTAACCAGGATGGTCTCAATCCCCTAAACTCATGATCCACCTGCCTTGGCCTCCCAAAGTGCTGGGATTACAGGCGTGAGCCACTGCACCCAGCCAACAGAACCGATCTTAAAAAGTGGCTGTGAAGATTTAATGAGACAATGCATGTAAGCCACTTACTTAGCAGAGGACCAGGTAAACAGTTAAGGGCTCAGTAAGTGTAAGTAATCATTATTATAACAATTATTGTTATTAACCCCAACATAAGCAATGTTTAAAGATCCCTGAGCAGGAGAAATGATCAAAGAGGTTCTTGAGGATTGATCTCACCATCACTAATTACTTCCCCTCCAGAGTTAAAATATCAAACTCTGTCACCTGTTCCCCCCTTTCCCACTCTATAACTTCCTTCCCAGTGAACATCATGCCCAGGAGGAGCCCAAAACCAGCCGCTAAGGCTCTCTCATGTTAGTCAAAGGACTCCAGCTGGTGAGCCCCCCCACTGTGGGGACAAACTCACCTGGGTTGAGCTCTGGCCTCTGGGATGGAGGATCACAGCCACCTCATCCCACCCTCCAGGTACTCAGCCACCACCACCCATGATTTATATCCAGGGTGCACTCTGAAGAGAATAAAGCCAATGACATTTCTTTTTAATTCTAAAGCATAGGGTCCAGGTTTTCAGAATGACCCTATTTCTCAATTCCCTTAACCGCTAACCTAGGAGCTGATTTTCTGGAGTTTCTAAAAAAGCCTTCTCGGTGCCTCAGTTTCCTGATCTGTAAGTGAGTGAGAATCATGGTACTACTTCCTGAGGTCCTGGTGAGAATTAAATGAGTCAGTATGTATAAAGGGCCCAGAACACTGCCTGACAATAGTAACTGCTCCATACGTGTTAGCTTAACTTTATTATGAACTTTATTTCTTCCATCTTATTTGTACTGCTTTCTATTTGTGATCATATATTTTTCAATTACTCAGCATTAACAGTGACCTTTTTAAAAAAATTTTAATAGAGATGGGTTTTCATCATGTTGGTCAGGGTGGTCTCAAACTCCTGACCTCGTGATATGCCTGCCTCGGCCTCCCAAAGCGCTGGGATTACAGGCATGAGCCACTGCGCCCAGCTGGTCTTCTAACAGACTATTTCAGCCCCAGTGCGCCTTTGGGGCAGCAGTTTGGCTGGTGGCTTATAAACAGTCATCCGCCAGCTCAGAGGCACCCAAGCTTTTCTACAGAGCCAGTGGAAGTTGTATCTGTTATTCTCATTCATTGAGAAAATATACCATAGATAAAAGAATTCAGCAAAGACTTTAAATTAACCGGCAACTTTATTAATAACAATAGCATCTACACACATTTGAAAACACACATGTAGGAGACAATTAAGATTTATTCAATCTCTGATAATGTCTAGAGCTCATTTGGATTCATCAACCCCCTGCAATCAACTCCAAAAGCCCTTGGCCAAAAGCAGAGTTGAATCACTCATCAAACCATCAGTGTCTTCCTCGGCAGAATCAAGGGTTTGACAGAAAGAGTAAATATTCTACATTTCCACAAAATAAAACTAAAATACAATTGTCCTGCATCTGAGAATAAAGGTGGACAGTATGAGCTGCATGACCGTGGACCAGTGAGGCTTCTCTTGGCCTCATTTGTACATAAATTAAAAAAAAAAAAAGATTAACTTTATAGTCCTGCCTATCTCGAATGGCCTCCTGAAAACCAAATGAGGTGCTGAGTGCAAATTAAAAGCTCCTCTTCTTTAAGAGGGGAACACAAAGAGGGGAGTCAGAAAAGAAGGAAAAAGCCTCTTTCCAATGACCAACACGCGGAAGTTGATGAAAATCCAAAGGAGGTTAGGCTAAACTGGGAAGCATACGGGTGGAAGTACCATTGCCACCTCCTCTGTGATGCAAAAAGAATCTTAACGCGGCCCCCTCCCAGCTGTTACACTGAGGTGACTAAGGACACGTCTGAGGAAGTGGCTCCGAAAACATTTCCATTTTCACCGTGCCTTCACATACATGTAAAGGAAATGAGCAGCACCCACCCTCCATCCACAGAAGCGATTAAAAAACGGGTGGGATGGAAACATTAACCCAACAATATTAATTCAATACGTAGTATTTAAGTAAGTGTCCATAATGTGCCAGACTCTTGACTGGAGCTGAAGGTGCACGGGAAAACCAGACCATCCGGTCTGTCAAGGGCTTGAGAATGCCGTAAACAAGAAAACAGACGAGCCAATTTCAGACAGCTGCTACGAGGAAAACACGAGACCGGCAACTAGGAGAGGCGCGAATTCCTGAGTGGATGACGTAGAAGGTCGCCGAGGTGACTTTTGAGCCCATATCTACATGGTGTCTCGCAGTGACCCGGGGCCGTAGCGTTACCGTTTAAAGCAGACACCATTAAACGCAAAAATTATCCGCAAACCGAGAAATAGGAATCTCAGAGTCTCAAAGTGAACCACGGAAACTGAAATCTACAAATTAGAAAGCAGCGCAGAATTTTGAATAGTCATGTCGCCCAATCAGGAAAAGGCTGGGACCCGGCTGCGCGGGCTTCGTCCGAAGTACACAGCACGGCTGGCATCCCCAGGAAGCCCCATCCCAGGGCAGAACTGGCGACCGGACACAAAAGCTGCTGCCAAGCGCCAGTCACACAGAGGTGTCACCAAGTGTTTGCGGAACCGACTGAACTGTGTCCCAGAGTTCTCTTAAGTGAGAGCCGAAGTCGGCCACTCCCTTTTGGAATGATGAAACGGACCCAGCGAAGCCACCAGGGCGCCAGTGTGAGGCGGGGGTGGGGGCGGGTAGAAAGCCGGATTCCCAACATCCTAAATGAGAACGGACTCCTGGGGACGCTAAGCAGCACAATGCATAAAGACACGCTCGCGATTCAAAAGCAAATCCAATCATGCACCCGGGACCTTGAGTTCCAAATGATGAAGCTACGTGTGCCACTTCCCATGACGCTTACGCTAAAATAACTTACTCTGTGAGAAAGAACTAAGGGAGTAAGTGAACAAGCTCTTTTCTAGTGCTTAGGTGGGTGGCTCTGAAAAGAGCCTTTGGAGTCAAGCAGCCGGCGACTCGAGCGAGCGAGCGCCAGGTCCCGGCAGGGACTCACTTGGAGCTGGTGTACTTGGTGACCGCCTTGGTGCCCTCGGACACGGCGTGCTTGGCCAGCTCGCCGGGCAGCAGCAGGCGCACGGCCGTCTGGATCTCGCGGGACGTGATGGTGGAGCGCTTGTTGTAGTGCGCCAGGCGGGACGCCTCCCCCGCGATGCGCTCGAAGATGTCGTTGACG
>CAUYQU010074563.1:0-12855 GCA_963574635.1 Cheracebus regulus
TGAAAAGACCTAATTTACAATTCATAGGTATACCTGAATGTCATGAAGAGAATGAATCCAAGTTGGAAAATATTCTTCAGGATATTATTCAGGAAAACTTTCTTAACCTAGTAAGGCAGGACAATACTCAACTCCAGGTAATCCAGAGAACACCACAAAAATATTCCTCAAATAGAGCAACTCCAAGACACATAATCACTAGATTCATTAGGGTTGAAATAAAGGAAAAAATTCTAAGGGCAGCTAGAGAGAAAGGTCAGGTTATCCATAAAGGGAAGCCCATCAGACTCACAGCAGACCTCTCAGCAGAAACCTTACAATCTAGAAGAGAGTGGGGGTCAATATTCAATATCCTCAAAGAAAAGAATTTTCAACCCAGAATCTCATATCCAGGCAAACTAAGCTTCATAAATGAAGGAAAAATAAAATTTTTTGCCAACGAGCAAGCACTCAGAGATTTCATCACCACCAGGCCTGTTTTACAGGACATTCTAAAAGAAGCACTACAAACAGAAAGGAACAACCAATATCAGTCATCCCAAAAAATTACCAAAACGTAAAGAGTTTCTCCATAATGAAGAATTTATATCAGCTAATGGGCAAAATAGCCAGCCAGCATTAAATTACAATATTGAACTCACAAATATTAATATTAAACCTAAATTTAAATGGATTCAATGCCCCAATTAAAGACACAGGCAAATTGAATAAAAAGTTAAAATCCATCGGTATGCTATATCCAGATCTAACTCACAATGACATACAAAGACTCAAAATAGAGGGATGGAGGAAGATTTACCAATTAAATGGAGAGAGAAAAAAAACAGGAGTTGTAACTTTTGTCTCTGACAAAATAGACTTTAATAGTAACAAAGACTAAAAGAAACAAAGAAGGACATTACATAATGGTAAAAGGATCAATGCAACAACAGGAGTTAATGATCATAAATATATACATACCCAATATAGGAGCACCCAGATACGTAAGACAAGTCCTTATTGACTTATAAAGAGATTTGGACTCCCACATAATAATAGCAGGAGATTTTGACATCACATTGTTAATATTCAATGGATCGATCAGATAGAAAATTAATAGGGACATCTATGATTTGAACTTAGACCCAGAATAAGTAAATTTAGTGAATATTTATAGAATTCTCCTCCCCAGGTCAACAGAACATACATTTTTCTCATTATCATATTACACCTATTCTGAAAGTAACCATATATTGGAAGTAAATTACTCTTCAGTATTTGCATAGCATCTCACAGGCTTAAATGAAACATTGGTTGGCTGTTTGTTTGTTATTTTCTTCCCTTATTCTTTCCTGTCTCTGTTGTTAAGTACAATTATCGGCATAAAAGAGGTTTTTAGTACCTTTTTAAGATTGCATTCTAGCCTGAGCAATAGAGCAAGAATCCTCTTCTCTCTCCCCCTTTTTCTTTCTTTTTCTTTCTCTCATTAAAAAAAAAAAGAAAGAAAAAGAAAAAAAGAAACCGCATCAACTAACAGGCAAAATAACCAGCTAGCATCATAATGACAGGATCAAATTCACACATAACAATATTAATCTTAAATTTAAACAAGCTAAATGCCCCAATTAAAAGACACACAGTGGCAAATTGGATGAAAAGGCAAAACCCATTAGTGTGCTGTATTCAGGAGACCTATCTCACATGCAAAAACCCACATAGGCTCAAAATAAGGGGATGGAGGAATATTTATGAAGGAAATAGAAAGCAAAAATAAACGGCAGGGTGCGCAATCCTGGTCTCTGATAAAGCAGACTTTAAACCAACAAAGAAAAAAAAAGACAAGGGCATTACATAATGGTAAAGGGATCAATGCAACAAGAAGAGCTAACTATCCTAAATATATATGCATCCAATATAGGAGCACTCAGATTCATAAAGCAAGTTCTTGGAGACCTACAAAGAGACTTAGACTCTCACACAATACTAGTTGGAGATTTTAACACCCCACATTCAATATTAGACAGGTCAACAAGACAGAAAATTAACAAGGATATTCAGGACTTCAACTCAGCTCTGGACCAAGTGGATCTAATAGGTAGCTACAGAACTCTCCACCCCTAATCAACAGAATATATGTTCTTCTCAGCACCACATCACACTTAATTCTAAAACTGACCACATAATTGGAAGTAAAACACTCCTCAGCAAATACGAAAGAATGGAAATCAGTCTCTCAGGCCACAGTGCAATCAAATTAGAACTCAGGATTAAGAAACTCACTCAAAACCGCACAACTACATGGAAACTGAACAACCTGCTCCTGAATGACTACTGGGTAAATAAAGAAATTAAGGCAGAAATAAATAAATTATTTGAAACAAATGAGAACAAAGACACAATGTACCAGAATCTTTGGGACACAGCTAAAGCAGTGTTTAGAGGGAAATTTATAGCACTAAATGCCCACAGGAAGAAGTGGGAAAGATCTAAAATCAACACCCAGCATCATAATTAAAAGAACTAGAGAAGCAAGAGCAAACAAATTTAAAACCTAGCAGTAGACAATAAATAACTAAGAATTGTTTTCTAATCTCTTTGAAGAACCTTTAAGTACAGGAAGAGGAAAGAATCCTATGTGTGAATGTATATACCTATGAAGTAAGAGTTCAACACCCTTTCACTGCACCTTAATGCCTTTCTTTCTAAATAAAAATACTGCACATCCATCTTTCAAGAAGTTACATTAGAATGTTAGTTCACTGTTTATAAAATACTTTCATATATAATCCCAAATTACCTCTTCATTTGCTTTTTAAAAGCCTAACATTTCAGCCTTCACAGATTGATTATTTACTTCAGCTTTTGAAGTTTAAAATAGTACAGTTAACTTGTTTGGACTTAATGTTTCTAAAGCAAGACTCTCAAATTCTGACAAGAAATATCTTCCTATATATCTTTGTTACTTGATTTTTATTTTGTTTGGTTTCCCCAGTTTCTGAGAAAATCTCAATGCCCGTGGCTGTTAAATTAGTATCAGTATCTCAGTTGATCAAGAGATCTATTTAAGTTAGTCTGGAAAGAAAATATACACTAGCATATGCAAATATTATTATATATTGTAATTTTTAAATCATATAAATATAAATATAAAATGAGAAAGGCAGTGGAAAAAAGATGTCAAACTATGCTGCTCTAAAAAACAGAGAGCACCAGCCTTAGCTTCATTGTTTAGCGAGATTGAAATACTGGAAACTCTACCTCATTGGAAGCTGGGCTTCTTCCTCACTTAAGAGAAGGTTGCTGCATCAGATGACATCCAATGAAGTAATAAAATGGGATGTAATGCCAAAGCATGGTCTAAAACCATTGATGTGGGGTATCCCAAATATATTTCAAGGGACTCTCCATCAACAAAGGATAAGAAGAGACCATTGTCAAAGAAATGAAGAGAGAGAAATTGAAGGCAAGTTTGACAGGAGTGGTTTAGGGTAGGATAGACCATATTTTAAGGGATCCAAAACATTATAGAGTTAATTTTTCTTGTTTGGCAGGTTGTAATTACAGAATTATAGACAAGAAAGAAAGAGAAGAGAAGCATGTCCTTAGTCCTGATGATAAATAACATATCGGAATATTTTTTTTCAATTCAGACAACTTCATTTATTCGTTAAATAGTAAAATTAAAGTCAATCTAGATTATGTTTCAGGTAATTTACAGAGCATTACTATAGATGTAAAGACGTTAAATAAAATCAAGATATTTTGAAAAATAGTTCCCATTTTCAAATTAATAGTGTGCTGAGCAGTGCTTCTTCCAGAATTTATTGACGGAAAAAATTCTGCATAAGGTTAAGTCATGAATGGAAACTACTTTTAAGATACATATAGATTACTAGGCTAGAAGTCTGTCTTTATTTGTGTGGCAGACAAAATATAAGATGGACCCCAATGATTCCTGCCCTTTGTATTCATAGATTTGTGTATTCCACTCCCTTTTAGTTTGGGTGGGGCCTGTGACTTGCTTCTAACCACTAATGTATGGTAAAGGTGATGGGATGTCACATCCATCATTATGTTACATAAGTTTGTAGTTTTCATCATGCCAGCAGACTCCCTCCCTTGTTGGCTGTGATGAAGCAAGATGGGGAGACCCACATGGCAAGGAACTGAGAGTGGCCTCAAGCCAACTACCCACAAGGAACTGAGACCCTTGGTTTAACAGCCTAAAGGGGATTTTCCTCATACCAAAAACCACTGAAATGAGCTTGGAAGTGAATCCTTCCCAGTCAAGCTCTCATATGGGACCCCAGCCCTGGCCAAAACATTGCAGCCTCAAGAGGGGACATGAAAAAGATGACCAAGCTAAGCCATGCTCATATTTCTAACTCACATGAACTGTGAGATAATAAGTAGGTATTGATTTAAGCCACTCTCTTTGTGGGAATTCGTTATACAGCACTAGATAACTGATAAAGCTAATGTCTGTGGTCGGCAGAGTAATGATCCCCTGAAAGATCTCCTCATTCTAATTTTCAGAGTCTGTGACTTTCTTTGCCGATATGATTAAGTCAGAGATGAGTTGATTATCTTGGATTATCCAGGTGGGCCCAATGTAATCACAAGGTCCTTATAAATGAAAGAGGAAGTAAAAGTCAAGGAGAGATTTGAAGATGCTACTGCTGGTTTTGAAGATGAAGGAAGGGACCATGAGCCAAGGAATACAGGCAGCCTCTAGAAATTGAAAAAGGCCCCAGAATGAGTGCGGACCAACTGACACCTTGATTTTAGCCCAGAAAAACTAATTAGAGACTTCTGACTTCCAGAAATATAAGATAGTACATTTGCATCATGTTTAAGCCACTAAGTTTGTGGTAATTTGTTATATCAGCAATAGGAAGTGAATACAAGGTCTATGCTTATTAGCATCAAGGATGACTAACAAGAGTCCTTCTCGAGGGCCTTGTCTGCTCCTAATAGCTACTGCACTGAAGCTGTGCATATCAGCTTCCCTTTCCAGAAGTGAACAAATAAATTCAGTGCCACTGAGTATTGCTCTAGAGAAAATTAGCATTTGTCCCACAGCTTTATGGGCCTATTCATTCTCCCACCCACCCTATCAACTTACAGTTTTTTGTCTGACACTTATCCCTCGTTCTCTTATTTACTGCTTTATTGCTTCTTCTCAAGATTCTAAGCCTCCCGGTCTTAGTCAAAGGGTGTCTGGACTCAAAGAATATGATCTAATCAAGCCAGTGTAAATAAAGAGAAAATGAGAATAAGTAGATCAAGCAGGTCTTGGCAGGTACAGTCATAAGTCAACTATGTTCTTTCCTCCATTGTCCATTTATAACAGCTCCCCAGGGCCAGTTCTTCCTTAGCCCTCAACAAAATCTCAGGCAGTTCCCATAAACATATTGAACAGGTTCAGAAAAGTTCTGTAGTCACTTGTACACTTGTAATCACAATTTGTAATCTGTAATTGCAACGTTTGTCATGTAATAGTCAAAACTCCCAACTCTACAAAATTCCTCCCTTGTGCCCACTTCAGGTCTGGGAAGCCTGCAGTGGGTTAAGGGGCATTGTCAATGTTTTCTCTATTGCCCCAGCATTCTGCCCTAGCGTTAGCTCCTTCCAGATTGAAATGAGGCCAAGATGGTGAGGTAGAAAGCAAGAAATTTTTCACTTGATTGGCACCAGTGTAATCCAGCATTAGTTTCTTCTGTCCGTGGAAGATGATGATGGTGGACTCTTTTTTTGTGGTTGCTTGCATGGATTCCTGAAAGATTTCTTTATTGAGTTACTCCAGTTGCAGCCCCTTTGAGTCAGGCAGAAACCAAGGGCTGGCTATGCCTAATGTTCCTTGGTTCTGTATATTTCTGTGAAGGCCCCCTCATCCCTCAAGGTAGCTCAGTGGATCAGGACGTCCCAGGCCAATGTTTCTACTGCATCTTCCAAGAGTCTCACACTTTGGGCCTGCCTCAGTGTAAGGGTAGTAATTGCACAAATGTAGCCTCTGTTTTTTGAGCATGTGCTGCTTCTGACAGCCTCTCCCTGTTGCCTTTTTTTCAGTTTGTAATGAAGACATGAGTCAGATCCCAAGATGAGTAAGGGGGTAAGGGTCCCAAACTCTGGTTTTCAACACTTTCTTTGAAAATCCTGCAGCACCCTTCTTTGGCATGTGGGAGTGATTGGCATGTATTGGCATGGGGCCTCAGCTGATTCTGTCTCAGTCCATCTTAGCATTCTGGAACATACGAACACATATACCTTCTGTCTTTTTTTCTGTCTAGGCTTGGGTTGGGAATCCTAAGGGATCTGAAGTGCTATGGAGTTAATTCTTCTTGCCTGGCAGGTGATGATTTTGTACTTAAGATGAGAGAAAACAAAAGTAAAAGCTTTTTCTCAGAATGATGATAGATACCCTGCTGAGATCGTTTATGTGAATTTTATTTCTAGCAAAATGGTGAACAACCAGCGCTCAGGAATGGTGGAAACCAGGCCTGTTGAGGAAATTACTGGCATCTGTAATCTTGACTCTGGTGCTCAGTCATGAATGTGTCTTGGCTCTCAACTCTTAGTCTCTGTGTCTCCTAGTTCTGATTCTGGAGAGAAGAAATCTGATTGGTTCATTCGAACATTCAGGTCCAATGAGCTGGGTGCAGAGAATGAGTTCCCAGGACACACCGCCTGCTCCTGAGGGCTCTGGGAGCAGACTTAGACAGGCCAAGCCAGGTATGGCAGATAGTTCCACTAATATGGTTGCCACACTGACACATTCTTTGGTCAATGGGGTTATAGAGCATTTCTGATCTGGTGTTTCTTGTTGCCTGTGAATGAGGGAAACTTGAACAAAAACTAAGAAATAGTGCTTTGCTTCTGTTTGTCTTGCTTTCCACATATTTGCCTCATATCTATTATCCTGGAGATGGACACCCAGTTTGCCTCTGACACTTCACACCCACATGTTCTGTTGCAAGGAACATCCTCATCCACCTCCCCTTAAAGGCTAGCAGCAGAATTTTTCTTTGTGCTATAAAACCAGAGTGGACTGGCTGAGTCATGGTGTTTGTGACACTGAAGTTGACCTATTGAAGCTAGATTGCTCCTCCAAGCTGCTACACATGTGTATACTCCTACCAGCAATGCAGATCCTTCGTCTTATCCAGTGAATTCTCATTTGATGGCACTATTGCTCTGTCTACTGCAGTCATTGGGCTTCCTGCCAGCCTGGGTGACGGGGAACTTGTGGGAGCAGACGGGCCACTGTCAGCACTGTACTACCTTCCTGCACCCACCAGCACCATTATCCTAAATGTTCTGAGTCTTCCTGAAGTTTTAGTTCTATTACTTCTTTCCCTGCCCTCTTGATTCCTCTCTTCCTCTACCCTACTTTCTACTACATGGTCCAGCCCAGCCAGAGTGAGTCAGCTGAGCCACAAATCAGTTAGTGCTAGAAATGTGATTTGCAGTGTCTTCTTCAAGGGAACAGCCTTGCAAAAGATCCTCCCCTTACTCATTTGGGCAATAAATCAGAAAAGCAGGTAATTAGTTACAACCTAAAGTAGAAAAAGTCAGCTCTTCTTTATCAAAATGGCAACTGACCTTTCTCGTAGTCATGATTTAAAAAGGAGCAAAGAAGGGAAGAAAGAAAAACTATTATAATCCATAATATGATTTTTCCTCAAGGGTTTGAGTTACTTGGAGGGAATTAGATAAACCATTATATTACATTGTTCTGCTTTTAGACATGAAGTGTGGCCTATTGTGAGTAATATTTCCCAACTTGTGCCTGTCTGAAATATTAATCATCCCAGGATCCTAGTATTATGACCAGGGACTTACTAAGCCACACAGTATGGGAACTGATGTTTGCTGGGGTGCTACTTCTTTATAAGAAACCTACAATAACATTTCTCTTTCAGGAGGCTGATCCTGAGAGGTAATGATGTTCCGTGAATTGATAGAATTTTTAAAAATCTCTTCCCCTGACAGAAAACTACAGAGAAATTTTTAAGCAGCAAAGAAAAATAGGCTAAAGGAAAATCAGAAGGAGAGAATCAATTCTGAGAGCAGCAAAAAATGTAGAGACTTAGTTGATGCTTCTAAAACTGTTCTTCCCTTTCTGAGTTTTATTTTAAGGTCCTGCTGTTTGGCAGCACAGATAACGTTGCCCAGCATAAACTTGCTAGGAAGCGTTCAATTGGGCAGTTTGTTAAATTCAGGAAACACTTTGTTTTGGCTTTTTGTGTGGTCTCAAAGCCTACATCTGAGCTATTTGATTTACTGTACCCTAGGAGTCCAAGGAACATTCACACTAATGTATCAGACATTTTGTTTTGAAAGAAAATTCTTACTGGTTAGAGTCTGGGCTCAGTGCATTTCATAAATATGTTTGTTTTTCTCTCTTACAGAAGCTGCAAAGAATCGATACTCCTCACTGTCATTCAGCCTTACCCTGTAAGTGTTTGGTGAATAAAAGTGCCACTTAATGTTCTCAGGCTTCTTGTTTCTTCTGGCTACTCCAGGAAAACCATGACAATGAACAACAGCAGAGAAAAATAACATGCACTCACGATATGGGTTCAAAAATCTTGACTGTTTGTACTTTATACCCCATGTTAGCAAAGTCATTCACTGAAGAGAAAAGGAAGTAAAACATTTACTAAAGTTCTTGAAAGACAACCAGCTGTTCCGGTCCTATGTAACAGTCACATCTAGAAATGACACCAAACTCAAGACCTTATGGTTTCCAGCTTTAGAAACTCAAATTTCATGAGACTATCTAATTGTAGGAGGTCAATGCACAATTGTTATTCTTAACTCCATCTAAATAATTTGGTAGAGAACTGGATATTTTAGCAAATCCTGCTTTAAGAGTAGATATTATATGATATATGGCTGTCAGAATTTGACTTCAGCCACCATGGTTAGGAGAATGGAAAGTGATTTCAAAACTAGACAGTTTTTGTGATTTTTTTTTTAAAAAACAACTTTATCAAGGTATAATCTGCCTACTACAAAATTCATCCGTTTTCAATGTACAATTCAATGGTCTTCATAAAATGTACTGATGTATGGAATGATCACCCCATCCAATTTTGGAACATTTCCATCCCCCCAATAAGATCCCTGTTTCCATTTACAATTACTCCCTGTTCCCACACTCAGTCCTAAGCAACCACTAATTTCCTTTCTATTTCTATAGACTTGCCACTGCTTGCAAATTTCATATGTTGTCAGTTGAACTAAAAATTGCCAAGGCAAATTTCTTCAGGTTTTTCCCAAAATGGTTCCTGTCAGTCTGGCCTTCATATGGAGTGGCAGCGATTCCAACCTGCTTAAGCTCCTGTTTTCTTCCCCATAGAGTTGGAGCATTTCTACATCAATTAAAGGGCTCTGGTATTTGCTGATCTCCATCTTCTGACCAAACTCTTCATTTCCCTTGTCCCAGAATTTTTCCTGTACATACTGTGGGCTAGGCATTTTAGACAGGAAATCATAAGTATTCAGGATTCTGGTAAGACCACACATAGAACTAGCCAAGACAACAAGTTATGCCATCTAGGATGTAACTGTGCATATTTATATTAAAAGCTCAATTTAATATTGATTGTTACTGTTAACTTCATCTCTTTGACAGAACTTGTGCTTGTGCACGTGCACACACTTGTACGTTCACACACAAACACACACACACACACACGCACACACACACACACATACACACACACATTGGGATTTGAAAGCTAAGGAGGCCCCAGGATGTTACAGAACCATGACTTAAGATCTAGCTCCCAGCAGTATAACGAACAAGTCAGCAGTGACTACCATAGCTGCGCAGAACTTTGGTCTCCTCGTCTGTCTGATTCTGAGATTCTTCCATGTGCTTCTATATAAAGTACAGCTGGGCTGTTTTTAGATTTTCTGATTAACCAAATTGTCATTTTGACTTACTTCAAATCTATCCACATTTCTTGATTTATTTGCAGTGGACAAATTCATTTGGGTAAAGCTGATGTAAATGTCTATAATAAGCATTGAACAACTATAAATTGAGATTGAACAACTATGAATTCCTGATGGAACTTCACGTTTGCATTGTCCTTCCTGAATTTTTTTTCTACATTTTATAACCTGTTAGAAATGTAAGATCAGGACTTTTGTTCGTTTGTTTTTTGTGTGTGTGTTTCTTTGTTTTGCAATGTGGGATACTGTTTTACTTCATGCAGTAAACTTAGAAAAAGAAAGAAGAGTTTTGCATGTAAGTTTATGGTTGTGTTTTGTGGCTTTACTTGCTGTTTGCCATTTGAGTCTGTATGACTTGTTATTCATTTTAGTATTGATTACTATCAGTGAATCATGGTACTTCCTTTTAACGGATAATCTGGAATTTTCTGGGAGTTCTGGTGGCTCTTGTCATTGTGCTGCATTGAAAGGCAACACTTAGCCACAATATTTAGGAGCAAAGTGTTACATGTTCTTATAGCCAACAGCTGTACCTCTGTTCCAGTGTCACTTTCCCCCTGCCCAATCACTGCAGATAAATTCTCATCTTTGGCTCCTTTGACCAATCTCCTTTGAGAAATCACTCCAGTCCAACCACCTCCTTGGCCTCGCTAAATAAATCCTTCTCACCTTTGAAGTCTCAGGCCAAATTCTAAATGCTACCTCAGGGTTTTTCAACCTCGGTATTGTTGACATTTGAACTTGAGAGTTCTCTGTTGTGGGGACCTGTCCTGTGCATCGCAGGATGCTTAGCAGCCTCCCTGGGCCTGTACCTACTAGATGCCAGTAGCACCCTCTCCCCAAGTTGTGACAAACCAGAATGTCTCCAAACATTACCAAATGTCCCTTGGGAGCAGAATTACCCCCCACTGAGAACCAGTGCCCCATCTAAAGTCTTCCTTTTACTGTTCATATCCAAAGTTGCTTTTCTCTCCTCCAAGTTGTAGAAGTTGAAATAAAAGAATTAAAACCCCAAAGTTACATAAATAGATATATCAGACATAGAGAGGAGAGCAGATGGGAAAAGAAAAGACTGCAATCTTTTCCTTATATTTTTCTGTTTGGATTTTACTACAAGCAAGTTGCTTTTTAAAAAAAGAAAATTATTGAGTTTCATTTATTTGCTAAACATACTCCCGGCAATCAGGATTGACAAACAGAAACAGATGACCCAGCAGACCAAAAGAAAGTTCATAAGTTCTACTTTTATTACAAACAATAAAAATTAGCATTTTAGTTTCTTTTGCAACTTGCTGGACGGCATTTTTTATGTTGTATTTCTTCTGCATAAGGTCCAATAAAGACAGACAGCCAATGTTTATACCTTCTTGCCACATTTCACATGTGTCCAAGGCACCCCACCATGATCTACCCACAGAAATTGATTTCCAGTGAGGCCCAGGTTAAGGGGAAATGGGGTGAGAGTCTTAGGATCCCTGAAATTCTTTGATAAGAAGTAATTCTTAATAGGTTACTGCCTCATTTTTTTAAATAAGTATTATGGTAGGCTTTCCCCACCACTTCCATTTTCGCTTTTTTCTTGGAAAAAAAAAAGTACAGAAGGAAATATAGATGCAGAAAAATGTGTTGACAAACCTTTCCCCCAGAGACAACCATTGTAAACATTTTGACCTATTTCCTTCCAGTCTTTTTTTCTATGCCTTAGTTGAGATCATACTGTACATATAATTTTATTCTGCCTCTTTTACTAAATATATCATAAACATTTCATATGTCATCAAAAACTGGTTATAAGTATTATTTAAATGGCTGCAAAACATTATAATGAACCAAGATTTCCTTAACCAACCCCCTATCATTAGGCCTTTCACATCATCTTTAATGTTTTGCTATTATAAAAAAATCTGCAAAGAAAATCTCTGTGTATAAGTCTTAATCTGTAGTTAATATTTCCCCAGGATGGAATTTTAGAGGGGAATTTCTGGATTACTCATGGGTTTTTGTTTGTTTGGCTCTGATACATCATCTTCTTTCCTTGTATTGTTTTCTCTTTTTTGTTGTTTTTTGTTTTTTTCACTTTGATCTCCCTGATTTATTTTGAAGAGCACTTTGTACCTACTTTTTTAAAAAAAATTTTTGATTATTCTTTAAGTACTGGGATATATGTGCAGCTCTTGCAGGATTGTTACATAGGTATACACATGCCATGGTGGTTTGCTGCCTCCATCCCCGCTTCACCTACATTAGGTGTTTCTCCTGTTATCCCTCCTGAATATCCCCACCCCCTGCTATCACTCCCCTAACCCCCCACCCCAACAGACCCCAGTGTTTGATGTTCCCCTCCCTGTGTCCATGTGTTCTCATTGTTCAACACCCGCCTATGAGTGAGAACATGCGGTGTTTCGTTTTCTGTTCTTGTGTCTGTTTGCTGAGAATGATGGTTTCCAGATTCATCTATGTCCCTGCAAAGGACATTAACTCATCCTTTTTTATGGCTGCATAGTATTCCATGGTGTATATGTGCCACATTTTCTTTATCCAGTCTATGCTTGTTGGGCATTTGGGTTGGTTCCAAGTCTTTGCTATTGTAAACAGTGCCGCAATGAACATACATGTGCATGTGTCTTTATAACAGAATGATTTATAATCCTTTGGGTATATACCCAGTAATGGGATTGCTGGGTCAAATGGTATTTCTATTTCTAGGTCCTTGAGGAATCACCACACTGTCTTCCACAATGGTTGAAGTAATTTAAACTCCCACCAACAGTGTAAAAGTGTTCCTATTTCTCCACATCCTCTCCAGCATCTGTTGTCTCCAGATTTTTTTTATGATCGCCATTCTAACTGGCATGAGATGGTATCTCAATGTGGTTTTGATTTGCATTTCTCTAATGACCAGTGATGATG
>CAUYQU010074565.1:0-29075 GCA_963574635.1 Cheracebus regulus
TAAAAATACAAAAAATAGCCGAGCATGGTGGCACATGCCTGTGGTCCCAGCTACTCGGGAGGCTGAGGCGGAAGAATCGCTTGAACCCAGGAGGCAGAGGTTGCAGTGAGCCGAGATTGCGCCACTGCACTCCAGCCTGGCAACAGAGCAAGACTCGGTCTCAAAAAACAGAAAACAAAAAAACCCAAGAGTTTATGATACCTCACCTTTGCCTCAGGATCATTACAGGCCTCAAGGGAAATGACATCTCTCAACGTGTCTAGGTTGTGGTCTGCAACCTAGAAAATTCTTTCTAAATATGATGTAATATATATAAACTGACAGTTTCAATTTTTTTTTTCCATTTAGTCTTTACTTGAAATGCATAGCTTACAGTTTTCGAGGACCTGCTATAGAGTCAGAAAATACATGTCTCTTGGACCCCGCCCCTGTTTCTACTGCCTAAAGCAGACATTGTGACTCAAGTGCAGTGGTCATTCCTGTAGCAGGCCTGATGACCTCAGATTCCTCCCTGTCACAGCACTCTAATGTCACCAGTAATTGATTCTGGCTGGCACTCTTGCTAAAACCTATTTGTCATCCTGGCCAATGTAGAGGCAAGGAGAATTTCTTCCCTACACTCAATGTTAGAGTTGAAGACATTAAAATGAATTGACAATAGACAGATTAGCAGGAAACAAAGTTATACAAATGCATTAACATGAACATGGACATAAGAGTCCTGCAAATACAGGACTCAAAGAAGAGCCAGATGACTAAAATGTTTATACTGTGCAGAAAGGAATACAGGAGCTTGGAGTGCGGCAACAGGTTATGGGAAGGAGAAGGTTAGAAAGGCATGACAAGTAAAGGCTGTCTTGTTATGCAAATGACAGTCTCCCTTGGCCAGGTGTGATGGCTCTTGCCTGTAATCCCAACACTTTGGGAAGCTGAGGTGGGCAGTTTACAAAGTCAGGAGATTGAGACCATTCTGGCTAACACAGTGAAACCCCGTCTCTACTAAAAAAATACAAAAAAATTAGAAGGACATGGTGACACGTGCATGTAGTCCCAGCTACTCCGGAGGCTGAGACAGGAGAATTGCATGAACCTGGGAGGCAGAGGTTGCAGTGAGCTGAGATCACCACCACTGCACTCCAGCCTGGGCAACAGAGTATACTCTTTCTCAAAAAAAAAAAAAAAAAAAAGGAAAAAAGAAAATCTCCCAGGTAATCTCAGAGGTGTCCTCACAGAGAACAGATGGTAGCCTGTGGTCAAAGTTTCTCTTTCAGACCTTTAAAAATGGCAGACTTTCAGACTTTCAGTCTCTTTCTCCTGTGAGTTCATCTTTCCTAGATCCAGATAATGCAGAAAACGGGGTCCTCAGAGAAAGCCTGTTTGCATTGCTGTTTCTTTCACTAATGTAGATTTCCTCATGGATGCAAATCTCCCCCAAAAAAGACAGATTTTCAGAGCTATTTCTGTGTCTGTAGCCCCTGTAAAGCCACACTGAAATATAGCAAAGAAATTTGTGTGTGTGTGTGTGTGTGTGTGTATATATATATATATATATATATATATATATATATATATATATACAGACATATATGTCTTACTCTGTCTCCTAGGCTGGAGTGCAGTGGTATGATCTCGGCTCACTGCAACCTCTGTCTTCTGGGTTCAAGCAATTCTCCTGCCTCAGCTTCCCAAGTAGCTGGGACTACAGGCATGTGCCATCACATCCGGCTAATTTTTTTGCATTTTTACTAGAGGCAGTGTTTCACCACATTGGTCAGGCTGGTCTTGAACTTCTGACCTCAAGTGATCCACCCACCTTGGCCTCCCAAAGAAATATATTTTGGGGTGGCGTATTTTGGTTCTTTACCAACTACCTATGAGGCACTATGCTAGGTGCTTTATTAAGCTTATTTGATCTTCACTACAATCTAATATGGAAGATTTTATTGTCCTCATTTTTCAGATATGGAAACGAGCTCATAGAAGTAAACTAACATGCATTTAGTAAGTAGCAGAGGTTTGTTTTGAACCCAGGTTGTCTCTACACATAACATGTTGGATTTATACAATGGTCATTTATTCATTATGTACCATAAGTTCTAAGCTCTTTGATACAACAAAGGTTAAAATGGTTAAGCTTTTACATGGTTAGTGACCTTGATGTTAGGTAGGCAAAATTTTACCTCTACTCTCTTAGGGCTGTTTTGGGTGGGCCTGAGAATTAAGCTGACATAATGAAGCAGGAGGATCGTGTGAGCCCAGAAGTTCAAGGATGTGGTAAGCTATCATTATCCCTCTGCCTCCAGCCTGAACAACAGAGTGAGGACCCCATCTCTAAAAACAAAAAATAAATTAAATTTAAAAACGAAACTAACATAAGACAGATTAACAGGATAAACACATATACATTTATTTAACATAAGTTTTATGTGACATGAGAAGCCTCATAAGGAAATGAAGACCAAAGAAGTAGCAAAACCTGGGCCAGATGCTTGGCTCATGCCTGTAATCCTAGCACTTTGGGAGGGCAAGGTGGGCGGATCATGAGATCAAGAGATCGAGACCATGCTGGCCAACATGTTGAAATCCCATCTCTACTAAAAATACAAAAATTAGCTGGGGGTGGTGGCAAGCGCCTGTAATCCTAGGCTACTTGGGAGGCTGAGGCAGGAGAATTGATGGAACCCGGGAGGTGAGGTTACAGTAAGTTGAGATAGTGCCATTATACTCCAGCTCTGGGCGACAGAGCAAGACTCCATCTCGGGGGAAAAAAAAAGAAAAGAAATTCAATTGTGGAACAGTAACTAAACTATGTGAGGAGGCTAAAGGAATATAAGGATTATTTTAACAAGGTCTGTCTGTGCAGAATTCTGTTGGTCTCAACTTCCCGTTCTTGATGATGTGGGAAACCAAAATATGCCACCCCAAAATATACTTCTTTGGCATATTTTGAGTTGGTTATTCAGAGAAACTGTAGAAAGAAATAGCTCAGAAAAACTATCCTTTTGTAAAAGAAAAATTTACATCTACCCAAATTAGTAAAGCAAATGGGGGATGCAGGAAGAGGCTTTCTCTGAGGTCCTCTTATCTCGATCTAGAAAAGATAAACTTGCAGGAAAAGAAGCCCTAAGGTCTGAAAGGGAAATCTTTACCACAGGCTACCATCCATTCTCTCCCAGGGCTGCTACCTGAAAGGCTTCATCTGCATAACAAGCCAGTCTTTGCTCACTGTGTGTTTCTTTCCCTCACCCTCCTCACACCTGTTGCCACCTCCCTTTAGGAGCTACCAGTGCTATTTCCTTGTGTACAGAGTAAAAACTTCAGTCACCTGGCTGGGAACGATGGCTCACGCTTGTAATCCCAGCACTTTGGGAGGCGGAGGTGGGCGAATCACGAGGTCAACAAGTCGAGACCATCCTGGCCAACATGGTGAAACTCCGTCTGTACTAAAAAAATATATACATATACAAAAATTAGCTGGGCATGTTGGCACATAACTGTAGTCCCAGCTACTCAAGAGGCTGAGGCAGGAGAATTGCTTGAACCCGGGAGGCGGAAGTTGCAGTGAGCCGAGATCTTGCCACTGCACTCCAGCCTGGTGACAGAGTGAAAAAAAAAATGTATTATATGAATAAGCTTGGGAGTCACACAGAGTATGAGAACTCAAAGAGCCTGGTGACTGAAGTTTTCTTTTGTTTTTTTTTTGTTTTTTTTGAGACAAAGTGTCGCTCTGTCACCAGTCTGGAGTGCAGTGACGAGATCTCAGCTCACTGCAACCTCCACCTCCTGGGTTCACCAGACCAAGCTAATTTTTGTATTTTTAGTAGAGACAGGGTTTTACCATGTTGGCCAGGCTGGTCTCGATCTGCTGACCTCGTGATCTGCCTGCCTCGGTCTCCCAAAGTGCTGAAATTACAGTGAGTCACTGCGCCCAGACATCTTTCCTTTTTTAATTAAAAAGAGAGATGGGGTTTTGCTTTGTTGCCCAGGCTAGTCCCGGACTCCTGGGGTCAAGTGATCCTCCTGCCTTGGCCTCCCAAAGTGCTGGAGTTACAGGCATAAACCACTGTGCCTGGCCATCAGTTTGTGTTATAGACTCAAATTATCATACTTTCAGAGGGGTGGGGAAAAATTCTCTTCATTTTTACAATGATGGGAATGTTGCGTTCCTTGATATATGATGGACATTTTTCATATGGGGATTTTGTCTCCTGCTTTTGGGAAGACAAAGGGAAGAGTCAGAGCACTCTTCTTACACCTGCTTTTGCATGCCTGTAATCCCAACTACTGAGGAGGTTGAGGCATGAGAATTACTTGAACTTGGGAGGCAGAGGTTGCAGTGAGTTGAGATTGCACCATGAACTCCAGCCTGGCTGACAGAGCAAGACTCCATCTCAAAGAAAAAAAAAAAAAATGGTGCGTTTAGCTCAAAACAATTTATATGCCAAAGTGGCATCTTTTGGGGTGGGATATTCCACTACCTCTCACTGTTTATCCTGGGAAATCCTGGAGGGGCTATGTTTCCTGAATTCACAGATTAAACTCTTGAACAAACACAGAGTAAATTCTGTGTTTAAACAAGAAAATAAGAAAGGTGGAGATATTAGCCACAGGCTCTCACCCCTCTTAGCAGTGAGGTCTGCCTGATTCCCAGGACTGCAAATATACAAGCTGATGTCCTTGTACGAGAGGCTTCTCCCTGCTACTTGTCTCACTCAACCTAAAAGTCATGGCTATAATAGAGAAAATGAGTGTCTGCCCTGAACAGCCAAGATAACCTTGAAGGGAGTAAATGAACATGCATATTGATGGAGCAATTTGAGTACATATTGATTCCTGGTAGCTAGTGTCTGTATTCTTAGCTCATATAATAGGTAGTAGGACTTCTTATAAATAAAGCTCCAGAATATTAAAAAAAAAAAAAAACTCAACCAATCCTTGGGGGATCTTGTTATTTTTATTTACAAATATTGATGGAGAATGCAGTGTGGTCTATGGCTTGGTGGTTATCGATTTTCAGGCATGATTAACAGAGCTCAAAACCTATAGGTGGCTACAGAAACAATCTTGAGCAAACATGATTCCCTACTGGGAAATTAATAATGCAAAGAGAAATTCTCCTAGTAGGTGTGCCTGTTGGAAAGGAACCATGTTGTTGATTTTTCTTCTGGAAGGAGGGCAATACAGTTCAGGAAATTCTTGCTTCATTCTAAACTGGATCAAGTGCAAAACCAAGGGGCAAGAGTGAATATGATGGCTTACGGGATTGTGCTTATATTTCTCTTCAATCAGAAGAGCAATTGTTAAGTCACTTGCATTTATTTAATATCCATTGCTCACAGAATAGCCTTTCAAGATCTTCTTTTTTTCTATCACTGTCATGTCATGAGGGGGACAGCAAGGTCATATTCTTGGTTGTGTATGTGAACAGAAGGAGGCTGAGTCCATTGGTGTATTCCAGGGGAATAGATTCCTAGTGATACTGAAACCCACACATCCATTGTACGTTTGCTGAGTGCCAGCACTGTGTTTGCATCTGCAGATAGATAGATACATAAATCACAAGCCCCTGGCTTAGGAGCTCACAGTCTTAAAGGGGAGAAGGAAAGACAGTTGTGGGTAAATGTAGGCGTTCTTATCATCCAAATCTAGTCTTTTAAAATTCCACACCTGTAATCCCAGCACATTGGGAGGCTGAGGCGGGAGGATCACAAGGTCAGGAGATTGAGACCATCCTGGCTAACACGGTGAAACCCTGTCTCTACTAAAAATACAAAAAGTTATCTGGGTGTGGTGGCAGGCACCTGTAGTCCCAGCTACTCTGGAGGCCGAGGCAGAGAATCGCTCCAACCCGGAAGGCGGAGGTTGCAGTGAGCTGAGATCCTGCCATTGCGTTTCAGCCTGGGTGACAGAGCGAGACTGTCTCAAAAAAAAAAAAAAAGAAAAGAAAAGAAAAAGAAAAAGAAAAAAAGACAATCCTCCCAAAATGTTGGATTGCATATTTTCAGAAAGAATAACTGTACTTTATTGCTTGTTTGTTTGCTTATTTATTTATTTATTTTTGAGACAGAGTCTCACTCTGTCCCCAAGGCTGGAGTGCAGTGGTGCAATCTTGGCTCACTACAACCTCTACCTCCTGGGTTCAAACGATTCTCTTGCCTCAGCCTCCAGAGAGGCTGGGATTAGAGACACCCGGCACCACGCTCAGCTAATTGTTGTATTTTTAGTAGAGACGGGGTTTCACTATATTGGCCAGGCTGGTTTTGAACTCCTGACCTTAGGTGATCATCCTGCCTCTGCCTCTCGAAGTGCTGGGATTACAGGCATGAGCCACTGTACCCAGCCCATGCTATTGTTTTAAATTGGAAAAGATAACGTGTCCTTATCCCACCCCAAAATTCCAAACAATTGCTCCAAGAATCTCTCAAAATACTTGTAAGCACCTGTACCACTAGCCACCCAAGACTGTTGTTTAACATACGTAAAAGTTTTAAACACAAATTACCTGATTTTTTAAAGCACTTAATGAACTCCTTATGGTTTTGCACAGCATATGAAGATACTGAAGAGTATTGCATATGAATTATGTTTTACTTCTGTTGCAAGGAACACTGCCTCAACACACTGCACTCTGATTGTGGTTATCAATGGACTATGCACAGTACTTCTCTAGTATGTCATGTCCAGTGAAGCTTTCCAGAACCACAACACTTCTGAAATTTTTCTGCATTTTCTCATGCATAGAAAAAGTTGATGGAGATGAGAACATGGCCAAGCTGGGTCTTTTGTATGTTTATCTTTCTCAATACACTCTGTCACTTCTAAAGTGTAGACTTGCCCAGTCATCTTATATTCATCTGTCTCTGTCTCGGATATATTTTTTCTTTTTTCTTTCTTTCTTTCTTTTTTTTGAGACAGGGTCTCACTCTGTCGCCCAGGCTGCTGGAGTACACTAGCACAATCTTGGCTCATTGTGACCTCCGCCTCCCGAGTTCAAGCAATTCTCCTGCCTTAGCCTCCTGAGTAGCTGGGACTCCAGGTGCACACCAGGCCCAGCAAATTTTTCTATTTTTAGTACAGACAGGGGTTCACTATGTTGGCCAGGCTGGTCTCCAATTCCTTACCTCAAGTTATCAGCTTGCTTCGGCCTCCCAAAATGCTGGGATTACAGGCGGTGAGCCACTGCATGGGGCTTTGGATGCATTTTTGGTAGATATTTTCACTTACCATTGTGGGATCTCTGTGCGTGATAATGCATGATATGGAAAAGCGGAAGCTTGAGATAATGTCCTTTTGGGAGAACAGCTGACACTGAGTAAAATGTGGGGCACTATGTTTTTGCCTGCATTTGCATGCAACCTAAATATACAGCTCTATTGTGATGCATTTCTGATTTGGATAAAGATTGTTGGGTGAAAAATTTTGCAAGTCATTACAGCAAATGTTTATAAATTGAGTCCTCAGATAACAGAAGATATCCATACTTTCAAGAGGGGTGAGTATAAGGTAATGTGGTCATACAGAGTGACGAACTCTGCTTAGAAAGGTTGGGAAGGAATGCCCAGAAGGGAGGGAGGAGCAAGGAAGAGCCGCAGGATGCTAGTTCATTAGACAGGCCAGGCAGAGAAGCAAAGTGGAGGGCATTTTAGGCAGAGAGAAAAATGTGCATAAAGTCAGAGAGGCAAAACATTCCATCATATTGTGTTCAGGGGAGTGAAAGTAGTTCCATATGACTGAAGTATAAGGAGCAAGGAAGACGAAGTGGAGAGAGAGAGGCATGGGCCTGAGAGGGAAGGGCTTTGTTGGGTCTTTATTTTGGAAGACATTATGGGCCATAACGGAAGGCCTTTAAGCAAGAGCGTGTTAGCATTCCATCTGAAGTTTAGAGAAATACTCTAGCAATAAGATAGAAACAGGATCTGGGGACAGACATCAGCGACCAGAGATGACAAGGACCCGAGGAAGGGTAGCGGCAGTGCTGATAAAGAGGACAGAATGGACTGGAGAGAAGGCTGAGAGGCATAACTGATGCGAGTTCATGATCTCTGTGATAGACAGCAGCTCCTTTGATCCTAATGTCTAGATTAGGAATCAAGATCACGGGTTCTTTTTTCGTTTAGTATCTCCCAAATCAAACACAATTCTTGGCAGACACTCAACATTGGTAAATGGATAAATTCCATTGTTTAGCCAATACATCTTCAGCCAGGAGCTAAGTGAATGAGTCAAGAAATGAATCAGTGAATGCGTTAATAAATCAAATGACTATTTCCTGAGTAGGTTCTGATGTTCCTCCAAAGCAATTAAAGACTACTTCATTTCTTCCACCGTCCCTATCATATGGAGAGCAGAAGTCACATTTGGAATATTGCAATATCCTCCAAACTGATTTTGCAGTCTCTATTCTTTTGCCAAAGTCCCAAAGCTAGAATGGTTGTGGAGTGAGGCTTCTGGGTTCAGGCTTGACTTGTCCTCAGCTAAGCCTCAGCCCTCAACTTTTACCATAATTTCTCTCTCCTCGATGGAAATAATGATTCTTATTCATCTACCTCACACAGATGTTGGACAGATTGATTAGTTAATGTTCAAAAATTGCTTGGAGGATGAAAAGTGCTGATGATTATTATTATGTTGTCTAAGAGAAATTCCCTGCCTTTTAAAGGGAGCCATAGAATGGTCACTGATATTTAATTTGAAAGCTCTGCATCTCACAGGTGAAATATTTATTTACCAATAAAGAAAAATGTCTCTACATAGAATAGCTCCTTGAAGCCCATTCATCTGTTTTTAAAAGATGGAATGGAATTACCATCATGGAATGTAATCTGGTCAACATGGTTAAGGTTGATGTCTAGGTCTGTGTCAGCAAGGGGTTTGCCCTCTTCTCCAGAGGCACTGATGGTAAAAAATGGGGTTGCCTTTTGTAAGCCAAATGTCACCTCAAATGCTACTGATATTAACCTAGATCATACAGAGTACTGGAGATATGTGCTGTATGTATAATTGTTTTTCTTCTTTCCAGAATATTCTGAACTTACAATTTTTCATCTTGGTCAGAAATGAATAACAGTTTCTTAGAAGTATCTTCTTTTCATTTATTTGTTTCCTTACAAAGGCGATTTTTATGCATACACCCCAGAAAGTTCAATATTGTATAACAATAGCAGCAAAAAAGCAAGCGAACATTTTGACTTCTCCTTTTTTTATTTTTGGTTTGGAGCTTGATATGAAGTAAGGAAAAGTTGTAAGAAAAGTTTGCATTTAAATAATGAGGAGGGAACCCTTAATTTGAAGTGTGTAAATGTAGAATTGATGCTAGTGGCTTGATATTCCAATCTTGATTTGCTGCTAGTTTTCCTCAGTAACTTGGGCTTTTAGTGTGATTTATGCCTGAACTTTTAGAGTAAAATTTATGAACTGCATTAAGTGCTAAGGGAGAAGCATAAAAATCAGCAATTTGAGGGTCTGGAGCAGTGGAGTGCTGTGTACAAATAGGCTAAATGGAAATGATAGGCTAATAGATGCACTGGAGAAAGGCAAATGGCTTTCTGACATCAAGGAACCAGAGCTTTGGGAAATTCTCTAATTATCGTCTAATTGGCGGGGTGAGGTAGTGTTGCTAAAGATGTATGCAATCAAGAAGTGAGAAGTATCATTTTAAAGCGAAACATGTTTCTGTAGGGGAACGGTGAAATGTATGGCAGGGTTTTACCAACACAGTCAATTGGACCAGCGTAGAACATCACAGAAGCCACATCTTAGGGCTTTGCCCAGCAGGTGGCAGAAGCGAAGCTTCCAGACCAGGTGTGTGGGCCTGCGGAGCCATCTCTGTCTCCTAAACCCTGCCCCTGTGGCTGCCCAAGCATTATGGGGATGGATGGACCTGGCTGAGCAGGCCTCTGGGGCTCTCTGCCTGAGATGCTCAATGTCCTGTGTGTGGCTGGAATAGCCTTTGGCTGGGGACCTGGACACTTTGCACTTTTGTTCCTGGGATACACCTCTACTTCTCCCGGTTGTGTGCCTGGGTCCTCGTCTTCCCACGTTCCAAGATTCTTCTGCCAGTCATGGGGTCACCTGGGAGGGCGTCCATGCACTTTTCCTCCTGCCATTTTTCTTTATTCGAGAGCTGTTGCTGCAGACACTCAGCCCTCTGATTTCTTTTCTATCCAAGAGTGCTAAGAGTCGGGAGGCGTGGGGGCTGGGGAGAGGGGGTTATTACCTAAGCCTCCGAGCCAGGAGTTTAACGTTTACCCTTCTCCGCGTGTGGCAGGCGCCGTTTTCCCTCTGGCTCGACGAAGCAGCGGAGGCCCAGGGAGAATCAGGAGCTTGCCGAACGGCCTCAGGACGTTTTCAGAGCAGCAATAGACCCTTTTCGCTCAGTATTTCCTTTAACTCTTGACCCTTACAAACTCTTTTTTTTTTCTTTTATGTTTATTTTTGAGACCGAGTTTCGCTCTTGTTGCCCAGGCTGGAGTGCAATGGCGCGATCTCAGCTCAGCGCAACCTTCGCCTCCCGGGTTCAAACAATTATCCTGCCTCAGCCTCCCAAGCAGCTGGCATCACAGGCATGCACCACCACACCTGACTCATTTTGTATTTTTAGTAGAGTCGGGGTTTCTCCATGTTCGTTCAGCTGGTCTCGAACTCCCGACCTCAGGTGATCCACCCACCTCAGCCTCCCAAAGTGCTGGCATTGCAGGCGTGAGCCATCGCACCTGGCTGACCCTTCCACATTTTTATGATGTAAATTTCCTGGTGTCATGTGGATCCATGACCTTTGGAAAGGGTAGTTACAGGAACAGTAAAGAGATTTTAGAACACAGAAAACCCTGATGACTCAGGGCAAGATGAACTCCCAACCCAGTGCTCCCAGACCAGACAGAGTGTGTCAGTCAGGGTGAGAAGAGCTGCAGAAGGGGCCGCTGTGAGGAGACACTGTGGGTCTCTGAGAGAGGGAGGCTATATGCCTCACCTTCCAGGTGGGCTGGAGGCTAGGATCAGGTGGAGATGAAAGCCCAGCTGGTTTTAAGGGGTGGGGAGGCCCTGAGGAGCATGGCTGGTGTGGCTCCCAGTGGGACCTGGGGCAGCCTCTGCAGCTCAGGAGAGCCCCAAGCCACAGCAGAGGAACCCCAGCCAGAAGGAGCCGTGGAGATTCCAGCCAATGTTCCTCCAGACTTCTCAGGTGGTGCAGTTGAAGACACGCTGGGAAGGGGAGATCTCGGTGGGGTGTCGGAGTGCAGAGGTTGTAAGATCCAGACCACAGGTCCTTTCCAGTCCGCCTCGCCCTGCATCACGGCTGCCGCCAAATGCTGGACCACAGTTTGCTGACAAGAAAAGGTTCTAGGCAAATGCATAATATTTTATCATGTATCATAATATTTTATCACGGGGGGTGGGGGGGGCGCTCAGTAATCTCTGATTAAGAACATGCCATAATTACTTGAAACGACCTTTGATCTATCTATCATGACATATATTAAATAAAATTATTGACCTATCAGAAAACCCAGAGTGGTTCTAAATAAAGATTCTCATTTTCCAAAAAAGAGAAAAATTAAGTCAGATGCCAGTCTGCAACACTGACCCCACACAGTCCCCATTAAGTGCCAATCTGGAAAAACAAGGAGGAACCGTGATTGACTCAGCTAACCTTTCTGCCCCCTAGTAGAATGGGGCCTTACTACAGAAATTGAGTTAAGTTAGAGAAACTTTAGTTTTTATAATTACTTACTTATTTATTTTTGAGACAGAGTCTTGCTCTGTCGCCCAGGCTGGAGTACAGTGGTGCAATCTCAATTCACTGCAACCTCTGCCTCCTGGGCTCAGGTGACCTTTCCACCTCAACCTCCCTACTACAGCCGTGCACCACCACATTCAGCTAATTTTAAAATATTTTGTAATGGATGTCTCACTATGCTGCCCAGGCTGATCTCGAACTCCTGTGCTCAAGGGATTCTTTTGCCTTGGCTTTCTAAAGTCCTGGGATTATCGGAGTGAGCCACCACCTGGCTGAGTTAGGGAAACCTGAAGTTTCGGTTTTAGGTTTGAGGATGGGGATCTGTACCCTCAAGCAGCATTGAACTGAGGCTTTTCTGCCTCCCCAAACTGCTCATTTCACTGCACCAGGAGAAAGCGGCACTGGTGAATCAGGAAGTCGACAATTTTAGCAACTGCTATCTCTGTATTATCTAGATGCCTAATATATATATTTTTTAAGTTGCACCGTTCAAGCCCACTTAATTCAAGGTTCATTTTCCCTACTAATTTCCACTCAGTTTAATGAGATTTTACTCAGTATTACATTAAGGCAAATCATCTGGGATCCAGGGATCTCCTTTCAAATATTTTCAGTGCCTTATACAAAAAAGACACTCTCTGTAAGTAAAAGATCACGAAGACATGAATGACTTCAAGATAAGGCATACTTCCAGTTATCCCATACATGAGAGCTTCTCACATATGAATCATTCATCTATTTGAAGTGAGTTTTCACACTTTGGTGTAACTCAGTTGTTCTCAACCCTCAGCATCATATTTGTAGAAAAGAAAGAGTTCAAAGGGCATTTATAGCAAGATTTTCCAAGTGTATGTCCCCCTGACTTCATAATGACTGATGCAAAATTTCCAGGAGTTCCTCAGCCTTCATTTAAAAAGTGACATGACTTCCCTGGGGTCACATGGCTTGCTGGTGGCCTGAATGGTATTGATTGGACTTCTTCTGTGGTGTGTGAAACCTCAGGGTAAGGTCAGTGAGGCTGTTTTGTGGCAGTTTCAGAGATTCACCTTCCTGGCGATAATGGTTCTCACTAGCACAGATCTGTGGGGTTGTGAAGCCTTATTCTGGTTGAATTCTTCCAGGGTAACTGAGCTGTCTTCTGCCCTGAGGACCTCTCAGCAAGAAATGCATTTCTCAAGGGTTAATAAGGCTCACTAAACTTCATCCTGCCCAGCTCTGACTCTGAAAAGCAGCACTGGCTTTGGTTCTGATTTGCAAACCACATGCATCAAAAGAGAAGCCGAGGCTGGCACGGTGGCTCATGCCTGTAATTCCAACACTTTGGGAGGCCTAGGCGGGTGGATCACCTGAGGTCGGGAGTTTGAGACTAGCCTGACCAAAATAGAGAAACTCTGTCTCTACTAAAAATACAAAACAAAACAAAACAAATAGCCGGGCGTGGTGGTGCGTGCCTGTAACCCCAGCTACTTGGGAAGCTGAGGCAGGAGAATCGCTTTAACCTGGGAGGTGGAGGTTGTGGTGAGCTGAGATCACGCCATTCACTCCAGCCTGGGCAACAAGAGTGAAACTCCGTCTTCCACTCCCCCCTCAAAAAAAAAAAAGGAAGCCGAAAATGTACTTAACGGTGCGTACATATCCTGAGAAATTGATGCTTTTTAAAATTTAGCCCGGGCAAGAGCAGCCCTAGTCTACCCTTTTCACCTGCGTGTAGATGCAAAAGAGAGAAAATTCCTCTAGAGGGCGCTCGTAGATTCTTCATGAATGAAGTGCTGGCGAAAATGTTCTCCAGAAATGGCACAGACTCTGCATGGGAGCGAAACGGGATTTATATAAATAGATGGATGTGGATATGCAGATATTTTTCATCTGCAAATAATGCCTCTTTGTTTTTTTTCTGATCAGCATCAGTGAAAATCATGCACATGTGGGAAAGTGAAATATGGAGGATTTCTTTTTGTTTCCTTTGTGAATGACTAGTGAACCCTCACCTCTAGGGGACTTTGCTGTAGTTCACTGCAGTGTCATATTTATAATTATCAGGAGAGGGAGGGAAATTAAAAGATTTGACTGCTTTACTCTTCAGCGGTTGAGCTGTCGGCCCTGGGGACACGCCAGGAACTTCATGTTCTGGCTGAGCGCTGTGGAAATCCTCGGGAATGGCTATTTGACCTCTCATTCAGCCACCTGAGGAAATCAGCTTTGGTTAGATTAGATGGACCATAATTGGCTTTGGGGTTGTTAAAGCACACTCTGGGTACACATTTCTCCGTGTTTTGAAAAGTGTGTTATTTTCCTTGGATCAGATCAGCATGGAGGAGAGTCAATCACAGCTTGGGTGGCTAGTTGGACTAGAATGCTGTTTCCCAAGACCTGCTCTGCCTCTCAGCCTCCCCCAGTGTCAGGGTGCCTGCCTGGCCCCGCTGGGCCCTTCTCTTCTTCCCCTTCCAGCCCAGGGTCAGGGAGAGGACTGAGTCTGCAACCTCAGCCTCCTGGGCTCAAGCGATCTTCCAACCGCAACCGGAGTAGCTGGTATAGTTTGCAAGGGAGGTATGAGTCTGGGTGATTTTAAAGGTTCTTTTCAACTCTTCGGTTCTATGTCTCCATGCATGTGTGGATGCTGAAGGGAGAGGAACATAAATATGAATCAGTGTGACTTCAGCCTTATAAATAGTATAACTGTTTCCTCTGCCTCTAGTCATGCCCCTCCACACATCCTTTGCCAGCACCAGGATGATCCCTTACAAACGCGCATTGGATTATGGTTATCTTTTCTGCTGAAAAGTCTTCAGTGGCTCCATACTGCCCTTCAAGAAAATGTCCAAACTCCTTAGTACACACAACTTACGAGGCTTGTCCGGGTCTGGCCTATATCCTCAGCCCTTCCTCCTGGATGACAGGCAGCTCTCCAGTGCACACTGTTTCTCTCTCACCTCCAGGCCCATGCTGCCCCTCATACCGAGAACACAGCCTCCAGGCTGACTTGTACACTCCTTTGCCTGCCTGATATTTTTCATCCTTTAGGTCTCAGCATAGGTGCTTCTTGCTCTGAGAAGCCTGACCTGACTCTTAAAGACTGAATGACACACCCCTTCTTATGTTATGTTAGCATTCTGTTCTATCCTTAGCCCCGGAGACACAGTTTGTTCTTAGAAGCTGAAAGCGCGACCACGAGGATTCTGACAGTGCTGTCTGAATATTCAAGCCCACTGAGAACAAACTTCAGAAAGTCTTTAATCTGCCTGAGAACCCAAACTGCCCATCCTGACACTCAGCCTTGTTAAATCAACTTTAGCCTAAAGCAGCCTCCTTACATATTTTAAGTTAGGTCTCAAGGTTTCTCTTTATTGTAACTGTCTTAGCCAATTAAATGTAGCGAACTGTTCAAACCTGTTCAAATAAGGCAAACACCAAGCTGTAACCAATCTGGCTGCTTCTGTTCCTCACTTCCATTTTCTGTACATCACTTTCCTTTTTCTGTCCATAAATCTTCCACCACGTTGCTGTGCTGGAGTCTCTGAGCCTAATCGTTCATTGCTCAAACTCCTTTAAATTTAATTCAGCTGAAGTTCTTTTATCAGGCTGAACACCAGTCCTGGAACCTGTTACATTATCCTAAATTTGACCTGAGACCACGTACTATACCTTGAGTATCACTAAGTAATAAACTGCAACCTAGTAAACAAATGAGAATCCAATGAGGAGTATATTCTGTAGCAAATAGCTGAATGTCCAGCTTCTGCCAATCACAGGCTGCCATCTGAAAGACCACGTCCAAATTAAGCAAATGTCAGACTGTAACCAGTCTAGCTGTTTGTACACCTCATTTCCATTTTTCTGTCTATAAATACTCCCTGCAAAGTGCCTGCTTTGCAGAGGGGAGCTCTCCTAACCTTTTCTGCTTCTGAGGACTGCTCGATATGTGAATCCTTTGCTCAAATAAACCCTATTAAGTTTAATTTGTTTGAAGTTTTTCCTTTAATCCACACCCTTTTTCTTTTCTTTTTTCTAGACAGAGTCTTGCTTTGTTGCCCAGGCTGGAGTGCAGTGGAGCTGGCATGATCTGGCTCACTGCAACTGCAACCTCCGCCTCCTGGGTTCAAGTGATTCTGGTGCCACAGACTCCTGAGTAGCTGAAATTACAGGTGTGAAGTCCTGGGTAATTTTTGTGGTTTTAGTAGAGACGGAGGTTTTTGTTGTGTTGGCCGGGCTGGTCTCGAACCCCTGACTTCAAGTGATCTGCCTGCCTTAGTCTCCTTGTGCTGGGATTACAGGTGTGAGCCACTGCGCCAGGCCGTACAATTCATAGCTTTCTGTCTACATTAGCAGAACATTGCACCACTCTTCTGTCTTCATTAGCATGACTTTATTTTCCCAGAAGCTGCCTATCCAGGCAAATGGATTAATTGTTCATTACAGGAACTTCCCAAAGACTTCTAAACTCTTCATTGGAAAGCATCAATAGACAATTTGTGCCCTAAATTTCTGAACCCTTTGCTTCCAAATTTTTTCCTTGCTGTTTCCACCAATTCTGGACTGTTGTATCGTGATACTTACCCAAAATTTCCCCTTATGTTACCCCCCTTGGAGACACTGCCAAACCTTTGCAAGGTGGTGTTCTCCCTTAGTGTGCACTCAGCTTTGCTTAACATGCTGTGTTGGTGATGCTAGGGGAGCCAACTTTTGACACGCTTCCGTAGTCAGGAGAGCTGGGTGCTTCCATTAGAGGCATTTGAACCAAAGCAACTTCATCTTGAATAGGAGCTGGGTAAAATGAGGCTGAGACCTACTGGGCTGCATTCTCAGATGGTTAAGGCATTTTAAGTCACAGGATGAGGTGGTTGGCACAAGATACAGGTCATAGAGACCTTGCTGATAAAAGAAGTTGCAGTAAAGAAGCCACCCAAACCCACCAAAACTAAGATGGTGAACAGAGTAACCTCCCGTCGTCCTCACTGCTACACTCCCGCCATCACCACGACAGTTTACAAATGCCATGGCAACATGAGGAAGTTACCACATATGGTCTAAAAAGGGAGACATAAGTAATCCACCCCTTGTTTAGCATATCGTCAAGAAATAATCATAAAAATGAGCAATTTGTGTGGTTATAAAATTTGCTGCTCTGTCAGGGCTGCTCCATGAGTAGCCCTTTTATTTCTTTACTTTCTAATAAACTTGCTTTCACTTTACTCTATGGACTTGCCTTCAATTGTCTCTTGCGTGAGCTCCAAGAACGCTCTCTTGGGAGTCTGGATCTGGACCTTTCCTCAAACACTTCCTCCTTAAGAAAGTATGATGAACTTTATTGAACTTCTGGAGACGAATTTGCCTGGACTTGGGTGTTTGAGTTCTGAGTCTATATCTCCCAAAAGATGGTTCAGGAAATGAGAATCTGGTAAGGCAAAAGACTCCAAGGTCTCTGTCACCTTCAGAAGCTTGTTTTTCACTCACTCACGCACCTGGCCCCTGTCTTTTTCCAATGTCTCAGTCAGGAATCATTAAGAAGGGGCATGGGTTCATATAACTCACTTTATTGAAAGTATGAAAGGGAATCTCTTGAAAACTAAAGTCAATCAAGAAGTACATCCAGGCCTCAAGGAATCCAAAAAGTTGCTAAACAGCTATTCAGACCATCTCGTGGTCCCTAAGATCATGTGGGCTTTGGGCTTTGCTTTCCTCTGTACATCTGTTTCACTCTTCCTCCACTTTGTTTTGGTTCCAGGGTGGCTGCTTATAGCTCTATCTTGCCATGAAGCTGACTTTGGCCCTCACTCTGCTCGACACTGTGGGACTGGCATCCACCAAGAACTGGCTCTCATCTCCATGTCTTTGGATCATACTCATGAGAACCTCTGATTAACCACTGACCATCCAGCAGTGGAGGCTGGAGTCCAGGCTGTTTCAATCCTATCTATACAGGGGTTCAGGTCATCTGAATTTTTCCCCTCCATCAAGGGTTCAGAAGGGAGCAGACTGTGAAGGTTTTATGGTTTGGACAGTCAAATTTGCTGACGTAACAGATTCTGCTTGTTGAAATGTGTGAATGTCCTTGAATAGGGCCTTCTCATATTCAGCCAGAAGCATCTTAGCAGGATTCCAAAAAGAAAGAATCAATCTACAGAGTTGACTTTAAAACAGGTTTTTGAATTCTGTAATGAAACAATAGTCTTGAAATCAGACTTTGTGGAGAGAAAATAAGGATTTGTGAATTACAAAAGCCCCTTTTACATATCAAGAGCAGAAGGGGAATGCATTTAAATTAGTGATCTGAGCAGAGTATTTTATGAGAAATCAAAGATAGAGACTCAGGTTATGCTGTAAGAAAAGTCCCTTCCAGCCTTGTGGGCGCAGGGGACAGGCAAGGAATATGAGGAAAGTGAGAGATAACTAGGAAAGCTGCAGATTTCATGGGAGGGAATCCGCCCTCCCCAGGGGAGGGGAGATGAGCAAGGGGTGGTGAAAGATGGATGTGTGGCATCCTACTGCGGCAGGGCTTAGCCCTTGTTTCTGACGGATAACTTGGGGAATTGTCAGCCCCTTAGGGTAGACCTGCATCTAGCCTGGAGCTGGAACTTTATGAAGCCCTCAGGGGGTAATTTGAAAATGTCTAAGTGAGGTACTCAGTCATGGGCCTGAGAAACCAGGGAACGCATGTAGGGTATCCGTAAGTTCTTAGATGATGGGATAGAGGGATGAAGAGGAGTCGGGGGTCAGAATGAGTCTGCAGCAGTTGGGGCCACACCATACTCAAGATAACCAGGTGGAGCCAGCTATACCTCAGTGAGGACCCAGGCAGGACCTGCAGGGACAAGAGTAGACCAGCCACACCACATCAGGGGCCTGCAGAGACCATGGCCATTATGAAGATGTGTGAGCTTTTCCCTTGTACCCAAGGGGGGCCTTTTGGAGAAGAGAAGTAGCCCTGAGAAGGAATTTGATATTTGAACCAAGTAAACATTTACTCAGAGGAGACAGAGTTAGACTCAAAGGATCTGTTTTAAATGAGAAGAAATTGAGTTATCTTTAATTTTCAAGGTTAAGTTTTTTTTCTACAGTCAACAGGAATGGGACTTAATGTGATGTGAACAGTTAGGGTCACAAAATAGCCCTCCCCTTTTTTTGTACGTCTGAACCATTGTATTCACTGTGCTTTTATTGCAGTGTTGAGTCTACTAAGCCCACAGCCTTCCACCCATCATTTAAAGCACACACACACACACACACATACACACACACATCTATATATTAAACGAGGTAGGCAAGGAGTGTGTACTTACACATATTTGTTGAATCAATATTTGTTGAACAAGTACTATTAAGTGCGCTCTGGTGGCATAGCGTGGAACAAGGCAGGCATGGTCTCTTCCCTAAGCAGTGATTAGTCTTTGATATAAGGGAGGCAGGTCATGTTTCTGTCCAGATGAAGATTTGTCATTGTTTGTTGCCCTCTGTGGCCACTTGGAGGTATTTCTTCCCACATCATATAAGCAGTTAGTACAATTTGTGTTTTGGGCAACATGGTTAGTGGTGAGTTAAGATTCATTCTAGTTTGAATTCGTTCTCTTTCTGCAAAGTTTCCCAGTGCCTGCTGCTTTCTGAACCATTTCAGCATATATTCACTGATCAATCATCATTTGTCTAGTAAACATTTATTCTGCACCAGTTGATCCTCTATTAGTTGCCAAAGATTCTGGGATAGCTAGATGAAGACCTTTCAACTTACTGTTTACTGGTGAGATGTGAATAAATCAATAAACACGAGGAGGGAATGAAGCTAACTCTGCCTGAGTTTGTGTAGACAAGGCAGGTTTGCCACTTATGTTGCACAGAGCATGAAATGCACAAAGGTGCCAGGCCAGAAGGACAGAAATCTAGCTCATGGGCCCTGGCATAGGGCTGCATACATCCAGGGGAAACATTGCATTTCTATCTATACAGGGTGCCATTTGCTCACCAACTACTGAGGCTCTCCATCCATTGGACTAGCAGGAGGAAGCAACATTACCTCATTGGCAAAAGAGTGCTGTAAAATCTGACAAGCAGTCATGACAGAAAATGGGATGGTTGAACTGAGTTGAAAAGAAATTGACCAAAAGGACCAGCCATGGTGGTTCATGCCTGTAATCATAGCACTTTGTGAGGCTGAGAAGGATTCACTGAGCCCAGGAATTGAAGACCAGCCTGGGCAACACAGTGAGACCTTGTCTCTAAAAAAAAATTTAACAATGGGGGGTGGGGAACTGGGGAGAGATAGCATGGGGAGAAATGCCAGATATAGGTGAACAGGAGGAAGGCAACAAATCACACTGCCACGTGTTTGCCTAAGCAACAATATTGCATGTTCTTCACATGTACTCCAAAACCTAAAATGCAATAAAAATAAAATTAAATTAAAAAAAAAATTTACCACTTAAAAAAAAAAAATTAAAAATTAGCCAGGCATGGTGGTGCCTGTAGTCCCAGCTACTCAGGTGGCTGAGACAGGAGGATTGCTTGAGCCCAGGTGGTGGACACTCCAGTGAGCTAAGATCATGCCACTATACTTCAGTCTGGGTGACAAGGACCCTGTCTTAAAACAAAACGAAAAGAAAACAGAAGAAATTGGCCAGGCTGGGTGCAGTGGCTCATGCCTGTAATACCAGCAATTTGGGAGGCCAAGGTGGGTGGATCACCTGAGGTCAGGAGTTCAAGATCAACCTGAGCAACCTGGAGAAACCCTGTCTCTACTAAAAATATAAAAATTAGCCGGGCATGGTGGTGCATGCCTGTAATCCCAGATACTTGGGAGGCTCGAGACAGGAGAATCACTTGAACCTGGAAGGCGGAGGTTGCAGTGAGCTGAGATCACGCCATTGCACTTTAGCCTGGGCAACGAGAGCAAATCTCCATCAACAAAATAAAAAATAAAGAAATTGGCCATAAGGGCTGGGTGCAGTGACTCATTTCTGTAATCCCAGCACGTTCAGATGCCAAGGTAGGAGGATCTCTTGAGGGTGTGAGTTCGAGGCCAGCCTGGGCAATGTAGTGAAACCCCATCTCTACTAAAATAATAATAATAAAGAAATTGGCCAAAAGACGGAAGTGTTGGAGAGTTGGAGGAATGTGAGTGGATGTTCTGAGGAGGGAGAGAAGATGGTGAATTTGGGGAAGAATAAACAGTTTGTAAAACAGACTGTCCAGGAAAAGGCTGGGAGATTAGCCTGCAAGGATTGACAGAGGCCAGCAATGAGGGGGCAGGTGTGTTGAGAAATTGGCCATTTGTCCTGTAACTTTGGGGAGCCTTTGGAGAGTTAAATGTAACCTCTAAATCAATACATTTAGCATGGCCTGTCAGCCCTTCTCTCCCCCACTGGCGTCTCTCTTTTTCTGACCCTCATTTTCTTTCCTGCCTTGGCCACATGCTTTGGGATTTGACTATAGTCTGCCTTGTTCACCATGTATCCATCTGCTGTGAAATCTTCCTCTCCTTTGTCTTTTACCAGATGTAAAGCTCTGCGACAGCAATGATTGTGCCTTGTACTCCTAAAAATATGAGATCATTGGGTAACAATTCTAAAGTGTGGCATATGCACCATTTGTGGTAAGTGAGGTGATTTTAAGTAGCGCACAACATTTTTCTTTGGATATATTCACAGTATTATATGTTTTAAAAATATATTTAACATATTTATTTTAATGTGTAATAAGAAAAAAATACAAGTGAACAAAATCAGTAAAATATGATTTTACTGATGTGTCTATTTATAATGAACTTTTTTTTAGACAGAGTCTTGCTGTGTTGCCCAGGCTGGAGTATAGTGGTGTTACCTCGGCTCACTGCAACTTCTGCCTCCCGGGTTCAAGCGATCTTCCCACCTCAGCCTCCTGAGTAGCTAGGATTACAATTGCATGCCACCATGTTGGTGAAGTTTTGTATTTTTAGTAAACACAGGGTTTTAGCATGTTGGCCAGGCTGGTCTCGAACTCCTGAGCTCAAGTGATCGACCCACCTCAGCCTCCCAAAGTGCTGAGATCACAGGCATGAGCCACAGCACCCAGCCAGGATGAAGCTTAAAGAGGGTTTAAGAATTAGTTGATTTATAGAAAAGAATACTGGTGGCCTACAGAATAGAAAAAATTTCATAGTAGGTATGCAAATGACTAAAATTTGAGATCTTGCATAAGCTTAACAAGTAACAGTGGGGAAATTGACGTCATTTTCATTAGTTTATTCTACATATTCAGGATGTTTTGCCTAAAAGGTAATAGTCAGTATAAATCTTGGAAAGAAGGAAGAAGGAATTAAGGGAGGAAAAGAAAGGAGAGAGAGAAAGAAAAGGTTGAGAGAGAACAAGTGCCCATCGTGAGCCTCACCGTCTGAGGTTTCCATGCTGCTGGGTTGGGATATGCAATGCGCTTATAGTTCTGTGTTTCAAGACTCTGAGCCTATCCCAGGGGGATCATCAGGTGTCCAGGAAGAGGCTGGAGTTCCATATCCTCAGAGATGAGAAGATTACCTGGGTAGAAGGCAGAATTGTATCATCATCTGGTTGTCTTCCCAGAGTATAGATTTGCTTTGATATCTTTTTGTCCTCAATGGTGACTGACCAAAAACAACTTTTCCTCTTCTATATTGTCGCAATTCTGGTCACCAAAATGTATGCATTTTCCCTCCATACCATGCAATTCTCCAGTTTGTGGAGGACACTGACTGGATATCATACAATGTAACTCAATTTGATGCTATTGGCTGGGCATGGTGGCTCATGCCTGTAATCCCAGCACTTTGGCAGGCTGAGGTGGGAGAACTGCTTAAGCCCTGGAGTTCAAGACCAGTCTGGGCAACATAGCAAGATCCCGTTTCTATAAAACTTTTTAAAAAAATTAGCTGGGTGTGATGATGTGCACCTGTGATCTCAGCTACTTGGGAGGCTGAGGTGGCAGAATCGCTGGAACCTGGGGAGTTGAGGCTGCAGTAAACTATGATGGTGCCATTGCACTCCAGCCTGGCCTGGCAAAAAAAGAAGGAAGGAAGGAAGGAAGGAAAGAAGGAAGGAAGGAAGGAGGGAGGGAGGGAGGGAAAGAAAGGAAGGAAGGAAGGAAAGAAAAAGAAAGGAAGAGAGAAAGAAAGAAAGAAACTAAAAGAAAGGATGTGATCCACCTGGAAATAGTGTCAGATCGCACAGATTAGGGGCTCAGTCCCACAAGACTGCCCTCACTTCAGACACAAATCCAAGTTGTTACCGATGTTTCTTTTCTTTTCTTTTTTCAAGCCAGAGTCTTGCTCTGTCACCCAGGCTGGAGTGCAGTGCAGTGATCTCGGCTCACTGTAACCTCTGCCTCTCAGGTTCAAGCAATTCTCCTCTCAGCCTCCCAAGTACCTGGGATTACAGGCCCCTGCCATCATGCCCAGCTAATTTTTGTAGAGATGGGGTATTTACCATATTGTTCAGGCTGGTCTCTTGGCTAGGCTGGTCTCAAACTCCTGACCTAGTGATCCGCTCACCTTTGATTTGACATCATAATCAGTATAGAATGACCTGAAGGATAAACACGCTTTAGAAGGTCTGGGACGCATAACAGTGATGTCACCCCAGCCTCTCAATTCTCTCTCCTGGTTCCCATACTCACAAATACAAAGGGTCCTAGGCTCGTTTTCATGTGACTTCTTGGATCAGTCAGATCACACAGGGGACAGCTGACACTCTCAGAGGGTCTAATGGAAAAGGCTTTAGTGACGAGGTTATTTACTGAGAGGAGTTGGGCGGGGAGGGTATGAAGCTCTCCAGGTGTAGCCACAGTGGGGCTGGTGCTTCCCGAGGCCTGATGAAGCTGGGATGGGGGTTGATGTTACAGAATTGGGAAGGCAGGAGCTGTGGTCATATTGGAATGCAGTCACTGCCAAGAAGTGGCCAGGCAGGGAGGAAACAGAGGCCTCAGCACTCCAATGTCTCTTTCTTCTGGTCCTTTGATTTCCCGCCGGTGCCACCCAGTGGTCAAATAAAAATGGAAGCCAAAGATCAAGCAGCTTGGGTGATGTGATACACACAGATCAGCCCCTGGGGCAAAGAGAAGGGGAGAGGAGAAGAGGGGTGGGAACTGACGTGACAGGTGAAGAGAATAACTGGCTGTCCTCTCTCCCTCATCCAGTGCCTGGGGACCCCTCAGCCCCATTCCCTGCTTGGAAATCATGATCCTTCCAGAAGTCAGATTTGCAGGATACTATAAACAGAAAGACAGAAACTAAAGGACACTTTTATACTTTATGTTCTGTAGATTTCAGTGACATTTTTGCACCTTTTGTTTATCTCAAAACAACTTTGTGAAATATGTATTATGGAAGCTAAGTAGGTGAGTGTGCTTACTCAAATCACAATTAATGGAATCAGGACTTGACTTGACCCTCATGTCTCTAAGCTGTTCTCTTTCTTATAGCCCAGTGTCTTTCAAAACTGTCTCAAAGCCTTGGTGGGCCTTGAACCAATTCTGTGAATTATGACCCGCATTTGGAAAATAAAGAAATAGAATTGAAGAGAACAGATTGGATGTCAGAGTGTGTTACCCATAATACAGGTTAATATTGTTTCTTGAAACTTAAACACACATAAGTGTGTGTATGTGCTTTTGTGTACTAGGCTGTGATGTACTATATCACAACTATACACATAAAAAATACAATATGTATTTCTTCCTAAGGTTTCTGTTTAGGAAAGTCCAGGCCTGCCACAGTGGCTCAGGCCTGTAATCCCAGCACTTTGTGGGGCCGAGGTGGGTGGATCACTTGAGCTCAGGAGTTCGAGACCAGCCTGGATAACATGGGAAAAACTCGTCTCTACTAAAAATACAAAAAAATTAGCTGGGCATGATGGTGGGCGCCTGTAATCCCAGCTAATCAAGAGGCTGAGGCAGGAGAATCGCTTGAACCCATGAGGCGGAGGTTGCAGTGAGCTGAGATAGCGTCACTGCACTACAGCCTGGGCAACAGAGTGAGACTCCATCTCAAAAAGAAAAGAAAAGAAAAGAAATTCTGAAAGCATTGTGTTAGACCATCTTCTATTTTTACTGTTTATTCTTTCATTCATTTGTTCATTCGTTCTCATTTATTGAACACCTTTTATGTGGTAGATCCTGAACTCAAAACATCACCAGATTTTGAATTTGATATCATCATCTCATGCATTTGTTCAGTGCAAATTCTTTCTCCATTCTCCTTACACGCCCTGCTTCACCACTTTCACTTTACTAAGCAATCCATGCCTCCCTTCATCTTGGAGACCTTTGCAAAACTCCACCTATCCTTCTCTGTTCTCTCTGTGAGCTAATTCTTAGTCATCCTTCAGCCTATAGAATCCTGCCTCTATCCTCAAAGCCTGGCTTTGGTTCTTGAGGCAATTTTTAAATATGGCTGCAAGTTATTTGACACTCACTCCAAAGAGGCAGAAACATGTCACTTCTCCTTGACGTGTACTCATGACTGCTTCAACCAATAAAGTGTGGTGGAAGTGAAATGGTGTGACTTCTAAAGCTTGCTCATCAAAGTCATGCAATTTCCACCTTACTTGCTGGAACACTTTTGGAGCCCTGAGCTGCTGTGTAAGACATCCAAGTACCCAAGGCCACCATGGTAGAGAGGCCATATGTAGGTGCTCCAGGGTACAATTCCAGTTAGGTCCAGCATTCCAGCCATCTCTGCCAGAGAGCAAGGCATGTAACTGGGTTATCTTGTACTCTGTAGACCAGCCCACCCGCAAAGTGGATGACACTGAGTGACTTCCATTGATGCCACGGTTAACACAAAAATCACCCAGCTGAATCCTACCTGAATTTGTGACCCACAAAATTTATGAGATATAATATTGTCATTGCTTTAAGCCACCATGTTTGGGGATGGTATTTTGTGCAGCAATAGATAACTGCAACGATTCTCTCTCTATGTGAGTCCATGGCATCCTATTTTGTCCCCACTGTGAAGTTTATTGCATTGTAGCTTAACTTTCTACTATTTGTCCATGTTTTCTAGCAGAAAGTATGAAGCCTGAAATGATATTTTGCTGCCAATTGTATTTCTAGTATCTAGCATCAGTTCTGCACAAAATATCGACTTAATGATTATTTTTAAAAATTTGGGTTCAATTTTTAAAAGTTTGGGAACAGAGCTTATTACAGGAAAGGTGTTCATATGTCTGCATCTGTCTGGACCTATTGATCTAATGTAATTATTAACAGAGTCCTCTTTCAGTCTTGAAATGTAAAGGATAAATGATATGAGCACTCTAATTAGACGGGTCCTCGTGGGACCAGGGAAGGATTCTGAGTGATGCCCATAAGATTCATTAGAGTCTGGATTTGGCTCTGGTTGGATAAGAATGTCGAATTTTTAGATGAGCAATTTTAAAGAGTGACTGTTATTACCCTTGTCACCATTATATTTTGATTATGTGCTCTATAATTAGATGTTGAAAATGCTAATGCATATTAATACTTGATTGATTTGATTACCCATCATAATTATACTTTGATCACTTTTGATAAATATATTGATTCATAGTTTATTTACTTCACAGTATTCTTTGTATAACTGCTTTGATAATATCTGATTGCATCTTAATATTTGATTGCTTTGAGTAGCTCTTGTTTTAACCATTGGGAAGTTGGATCATATTAGCTATGAGAACCTGACTATGGTTTTATGAGCATCAATTTTGCTGAGAAACATGCCTGGGTTTGATGTTCCTCCTTACTTACCTGGGTAACCTCTTAATCTCATTTAACCTCTCTGGCCTTTAGTTTCCTCATCTCTAAAATGGAGATGATGAAAGTTACTCATAAGGGTGCCAGGTGGATTAATAAGAAAATCATGTATTAGTAGGGTATTCTGGCTGGTCCCTAACTGACGTTCTGGGTAATTCTCATGTGTAGATGGATGATATTCCCTACTCCCACCCAAGTATCTGTTTGCATGAGCTAATACACATTAAGGCTTTTTGTTGATGTTGTTTCAGGAGGGGGCTCAGGGAGAAGGGAGAAGTCATTCTGGGTGGGGTACTGATGAGGGAGAGAGGAAGAGAAGAGGAGTAAAGGGGAGGCCATGTCATGGGCTCCATTCTGCCATTCAGGCCCCGGGTCCAGGTGTTCAGAGTACCAGAGGGCCTGGCTCAAGGGGCAAGTGGGCTGGCGTCTGGCCACAGGGTTGCATTTGCTTGGGTGGTGTATCCTTCCTTTCTCCCTCCCTCCCTCCCTCCTGTCTTTCTTTCTTTCTTTTCTTTTCTTTTCTTTCTTTTCTTTTCTTTTTTTCTTTTCAGACAGAGCCTTGCTCTGTGGCCCAGGCTGGAGTGCAGTGGCACGATCTCGGCTCACTGCAACCTTCTCCTCCCGGGTTCAAGCGATTCTCCTGCCTCAGCCTCCCAAGTAGCTAGGACTACAGGTGTGTGCCACCACATCCAGCTAATTTTTTGTATTTTTGGTACAGACAGGGTTTCACTGTGTTAGCCCGGAGGGTCTCCATCTCCTGACCTCGTGATCCACACACCTCGGCCTCCCAAAGTATTGGGATTATAGGCGTCAGCCACTGCGCCTGGCCGGATGATGTATCTTTTCTAATTCACAAAGAGGAGCCATGAGAACTCTTAGAGGTGTCACATGAAAGGACTTGTTTGAGATTCAGTAGAATTGAAGAGATAGAGTGAGAGAGAGAGAGACTGAGCGCAAACTCTGAAGTTCCCATGTGTGTGGAGGATTTCATGAGACTCTGGGCACAGGAACAGCAGTGTAGGCCTGGGAAGGCATCTCTTCCCCTCGGGCTGCCGTTCGTGCCCTGGATCCCAGAGTGCTCTGTGGGAGATGACTGTGCCTGGCAGATCAAACTTCTCATGGGGTTTGGGGAACTTGGGTAGGTGTGTATGTGTGTGCGTGTGCGTGTGCGTGTGTGTATGCGCACATGTGTGCTGGGAGGAGGGGAATATGGACGGTATGTGTGTGGGGGTGACCCTTAACTACTGTAATAGCTAGAAATTATAGAGCATTTAGCTCCAGGTGCTTTGCCAAACACTTTACATACATTATAATTTTTAATGGTCACAACAACCCTATGACAATAACCAGTAGTACTTTTATTATTCTCATTCTACAGATGAGAAGTAGAGGCAAAGAGAAATTAAGGAACTTCTCTTGATGTTACAGACGGTAGAGCTGGGATTCCAATCCAGACGGTCAGATGCCAGAGTCGCTGCTCTTAGCCGTGACCCTACATTGCTTCCTGTTCAGGGAAACTGGAACTGTTCCAGACATGGGTAAGCCCTCTACTGCTACCCCTGGGGACACTTGGAGCGGGGAGGAACTCAGCTGCTGCATAAGCCCATGATCCTCAACTCACTGAAATCTGTGTTAATGGGATCCATCTCTTCCCTCAGCCTGAGGACACTATGTTCTGGATATAAAGCACATTTGCCCAGGACCTGGCACTGGCTTAGGACTCAGTCGAGAATTGAATTTTTAGTGTTCTGGATGACTGGCTTAGTAGTTCCTTTCTTGAGTCATGTTTTTACAGATGAAAGTACAGAGACCCTCTTAGCCAAGTCAGGGTTCACTTTGACCTTCTTTTGTGCCTGTCCTTGTCTCTGACCCAAACTGAAGTCCACAGTGCAGTAGGATGACCTACCTTCTCTCCAGCTGTGGGGAGACTCAGGCGTGGGTAATGGTCCCCTGGCACTGGGCCACTGGAGAAGAAAAGCTATTAACTGCCCATCTGCTGGCTGCTGTCGCTGGCTGCCATCCAAATGACCCACAAACCCTGGGAACGTTCAATAACTAGACACAGCCATGTGCTCCTGGAACACCAGAGCAACCACCCCATACTGAAAGGAAGGACATCTTTCCAGAATCCCAGATGAGTCCCCACACATTAGCAAGTCTCTTCTCTTAATCCTTCCTTCCTTTGCAGAAAACTGATTTATCTACATCCCATCTCTGAAACTGTGAGATGTTATCTTTTTCTTTTCCATCCCTCTATTTTATAACTTTTTGAGTGTAGTACAGTGATATTTTTAATATGCTAGGGATTTCCAAAATTGAGATTTGCTTTTTTCCCTTTATGTATAAAGTTACATTTTTTGGTCATGCATTGATTTAAAAAAAAATCCTTGGAAGAAATAAAATAAAATGCTAACAAGTCTGTGGGTGATGCAATTATGGGTTATTTTAATTTTCTTCTCTATACTTCTCCATAAGTATGTGCTGTTTTTTTTGTTTGTTTGATTTTTTTTTTTTTTTTTGAAATGGAGTTTTGCTCTTATTACCCAGGCTGGAGTGCAATGGCATGATCTCGGCTCACCACAACCTCTGCCTCCTGGGTTCAAGCAATTCT